>PVIJ01019155.1:0-18572 GCA_004024925.1 Scalopus aquaticus
CAGGGGAGGATAAGGGCACAAAATGGAATAGAAAAGAACACAAGGGACCATGGAGATGGATCACGGGTGAATTGGTGGTGGGCTACCCAAGGGGAATACAAAATGTAAAAGACATAAATAACAATAAAAAAAATCACAATGGGAAAATAATAAATACTGCTATCCCATAAGGGCCATCCACAGTCACTAATTTTAGAAAGTGTTACTATCTATTCTGAAAACACAGAAAATATAAACTTAAAAAAAAAAAAACTTGTCAGTTCTTAGAGATCAGTTTCGAGAGCCTTGGATAGAAGGGCCAAGCTCTATGCCTTGTATTCCCAGATGAGCGATGTAGAAGCTGGTGGTGCTACCGTCTTTCCTGATCTGGGCGCTGCAATTTGGCCTAAGAAGGTAAGTGCCAGTTCTCGTGGGTCAGAGGTTAAAGTGAGGCCCAGACCTCATCCATACCCCCCATTCCCATTCCCCTTAGTGTGTGAGGGACCTGAGCTCTTTTTGCTTGAACTCTAAGCTTGTGACCCCAGCTTGCATCTGGGGTGAAAGGATGGTGAGGGAAGTAGATAGTTTTCCAAACATTGACCCCACTTGGAAGATGGGTGTGTTTTGGGGAACTTCTCTATCACTGGAGACCCAGAACACTGTACCCTCGAACATGAGAAAGTGAAGGTGTTTCTGCTCAGGGAGGGTTCTGTGGTGCTTGGGGTCAAGTCCTGGAGCTCAGTTTCTAAGGATATTGCCTGACAGACTCTCTTTTTCGCAGGGCACAGCCGTGTTCTGGTACAACCTCTTGAGGAGTGGAGAAGGTGACTACCGAACGAGACATGCTGCCTGTCCTGTGCTTGTGGGCTGCAAGTGGGGTGAGTGGTGTAAGGTGTGGAGTTGGCCTGAGTCTGTGCTGTGGTGGTTGACCTTATACTCTGAGCCGAAACACCTGCTGCCCCAATTTTCACAAAGTTGAGACTATCCCTTCAGCTGGTCATGTGTCAAAACAGCTTGTTGGGAACACACAGAAATGCCCAGAGAGCTGAGGAAGCCCTGAAGAATAGCTGTATCAGCATTGTAGGTCCAGGATGGTGTTCCAGAGGCAGGGACTCTGGCAAGGGTGCTGAAGGGCTATGGGAGGTAACTGGATTCAGAGAGGAAAAGGGAAGTCCCACACAAGCAAGGCCCACATAAAACAAGGCAGAGATAA
Source organism: Scalopus aquaticus (assembly GCA_004024925.1). Classification (NCBI taxonomy): domain Eukaryota; kingdom Metazoa; phylum Chordata; class Mammalia; order Eulipotyphla; family Talpidae; genus Scalopus; species Scalopus aquaticus. Next base: position 1,193 of record PVIJ01019155.1, read on the forward strand.
AAGCAGCATCATAAGAGTGAAGACTGGCTGTCTTGTCACTTAGATAAGTGAAGACATGGCACACGGGCCAAGAGATGAGGGGTCAAGGCTAGAACCAAACCACAGAGGCTGAAGGTTGAGCCTTTTCTGGAAACAGCTATGGTGTGCCATGGAGAGGCTTGAACCAGGGTATAGTAGGCAGTGATCACAAAGAGATGTTTATAACCTTCCTAAATTATGGGGGAGGATAGTGACAGGTTCGTAGAAGAAAAAGCAAACAAGGGAGTTGTTGACATTGGAAAAGAAAAATGTTTGCAAAAAATGTCACTATAATCTGTGATGCTACTCAGGTGCAAGTATCTTTTATGGGATATAGTAAACACTGAATATTAAACTAAAACTTCTGTATTAACCATATTGAGAACTTAGGAGATTTAAAAGAGGTATGTGTTTCAGGGGTAGTATAAAAGAATTCCACATCCTAAAGGCAAGAAATAATACTGTAAACATGTTATTCTGAAATGAGGTAGAATATTAGCAGAAACAACTAAAGGAATTGAAGAATACTCTGGAAGTGGTGATTAGCATTGGGAATGAGTAGATATGAGATTACTATGTCATTATAAATCTTGTAGAATTATTAGATTTTTTTCAACTGAGTACATTCCTTTAAAAAATTGTGGCAAATTCTATTTTTAACGTACTATGACTTCAGTCGTGCATTAAAATCAATTTTCAAATTCATTACAAAGGAGTCTTTGTTAAGGAATGAAATCTTGGCTCACGTACATGTCACGAAGCTTTAGATGAGAGTGCTAGCACCCCTCCCTTCAGAAGAATATCTGAGTCAGCATTGAGGGTTCAGGATGACTCCCCAGAGGAGTGGACTCTGGAAGAGTTCTGAAGGGCTGTGGGAGATAACTGGAGGGTGCTGTAACCACAGCAGACGATTTGCTGCCCACAGCTCTAACTGAGGTTGACGCCCAGATCCTCCAGAACCAGACAGGCTTCCTCATGCTCATCTTCTGTCCCTCAGCTCTCACCCACCACATCCCAGTAATACCAAACTTCTTGGACTCCTAGATGCGCACAGGGTGGTTCCTGCCTTGTTATTGCTCTCATCCTGTTCCCACTTCCTGGCCTCGTGTGGGCTACCCAAGGCCTATCCATCTTTTTTCCCTGGAAAACTACTCAGCTTTTTATTCTACCTCTGGGGTCTCAACCTCTCCCCTCCCTCCCATGGTTAGACACCCATTAACTCTGTTTCCAGGCAACCTACACACATGTATCTTGTGTCACTGGTGACTTTTGTAGTTAATCTGCTTGCACATCTGTATTCCTCATCATCTATTGAGCACTTTTCCACTGAGACCATGTCTTACTGTTTCTGATTCCTGGGGCCCAGTGAAGAAAGTCATCTTGAAGGAATCATTCATTTTGGCTGCTAAACTGTCCAAAAGGATTGTAACCTAATTTCTTTCTGTTCACAGTCTCCAATAAGTGGTTCCATGAACGAGGACAGGAGTTTTTGAGGCCGTGCGGATCAACGGAAGTTGACTGACACTCTTCTTCTGCCCTTCCCTGTCCTGGCCCCATCGTCCGTCATCTTCAACAAGACAGACACCTTTGTATGTTGCAGCCTGTCAGGCAGGTCTTTGCAAGAGTGAATGTTTGTCCGGAATAGAGGGAGAGTACACTGGAGAGGGTCCTAGGTGACCTGGGTACCAGCCTCTTCGATCCGTTTGTGCCACCTCTGACCCCCAAGTGAAAGGTTGCAGCAACTGCAGCAGTCAGACTTTTAGCACCTACCAAGGTGCCTTTGTACCTCAAATGCTTTAGGTGTGAGAGATGTTTCAGTGAACCAAAGTTCTGAAAATTTGTTTACATGTTTGTTTTTATGTCATTTTTAATCAATGTGGCTTTAACCAAAAAATAAAATGTCCCTGCCAGAAGCCTTAAAGAGATTTATTTGGAGTATTTTTTGAGACTGGGGAGCATTTACCAAATTCACTGTTTCCTGTACATTTCCTCTATGCAGTCTGGATAATCCAAACTTTAGTGACAAAATCCTGAGCCTGGATTCTAGACCTACTTTCAATACTTAATTTTCATTAAGCTTCAGAGTCCTTTCTGGAAAGTGAGGAAAATAGACTGTCCTTGCCCCCCAGAGGACACAGAGAGCATGTATGTTCATGACTGTGATGGGATAATAATTTGAAATTTTTAAAATTTGGAGATACATACAAATAATTGTTCGTGATACATAGATTTATAGTTTAAAGAATGAGGATGAGCACAGCACCCATTTCACTACCACCGAATTTAGAGATGATTTTCAAATCCAAATCTTAGAAATCTTAGAAGCCCTTTGTGAGCCCCCTCATAGGTCACATCTTCCCTGCCCCTAGCAACTCGTGGTTAGCGTTGTCTAGTGACTTTTGGTGGTCACATCTTTGCTTTTTTTTTTTTTTTTTTTTTTTTTTTTTTTTTTTTTTTTTTTTTTTTTTTTTTTTTTTTTTTTTTTTTTTTTTTTTTTTTTTTTTTTTTTTTTTTTGGTAGTTTTACTACCTGGTTCTACATCCCTAAATAAGTAATTTTGTTTTCCTTGTTTTTGAACTTTTTGTAAATGGAATCAGAATATTTTGGGGTGTTTGATTTCTGTTTGATGATTAATTTTAAGACTCATCCATATTGCTGTGTAGCTAGAGTTCATTTTAATTTTTATAGTTCATTAAGTTTTGTTAATATGTATAGTAGGAAATACTTCAAGCAATTTACTGTTAAAAGACATTAGTCTTTGTATGAGTGATGCTGTTATGGCATTTTTTTTAACATGATTCCTGGTGTTCAAATAAACACACATTTCTATAGAATATATAGCTAGAAGTGGAAATGCTGGCTCTTAGTAGGTGGGTCTTCAAGTTTACTGGTTGATATATTCCAAAGTGATTATACACAGTCTCATCAGGAATAAATGAGAGTTCTTGTTTTCTCAGCCTCCTCCAGTATCTGGTATTGTCATAATTTCACATTTTAGCTAGCCTGTTACATGTGTAGTACTATCTAGTTTAATATGATTGTTGATAGTGGATACTTTTTATATGCTTATTAGCTTTTAGTTTCTTTTTTAAGTTTCTTCTCTGATTTGGGAATTTTGAATATATAATGAACACAGCTCTGTGCTGATATTATATTTTGCAAATACCTTTTTTTTTTTTTTTTGCAGTTTGTCTTTTCACATTTAGTTCTTTTGATGAACAGAGGTTATTTTTGTCAAATTTATCAAGATTTTCCTTTTTGGTTTATGCTTTTTTTATGTCTCAGTCAAGAAATTCTTTTATATCCCAACATCATGACCATATATTCTATATTTTCTAAAAACACTGGTGTGGGGTATGAGAGCCAAGAGTCTACTTAAAATTTTTTTTGGCATATTTTATTAAGGTAGGTTGTTTATATTAGTAATAACCCCTAAATAAATAAACCCTGAATTTCAGTGGCTTAACATATAAAGCTCTCATGAAAAAAAAAATCATTGAATTCTAGGGTAAATGCTGCCTATCTATTGCCATCGATATTCCTATAGTGGTTTCCATTTCCAAAAGGAAACAAGGAGTAAAGAATTCTGGGAAATAGTTACCAGAGTAACAACTCCAGTATAAAAATAGAGTCTAGGTAGGTGAGCTTAGAGCTGAGAAACAACAGAAAGCTTATTGGCACACTAGGTGGGTTTTTAATTTTTTTGTTCGAGATTCTTGGGGCTTCTTGAATATAGTAGTATCTTTAATCATTTTCAGAAAATTATTAAATCAATTTCCCTTTCACTGTTTTCTGTGTGCCTTCAGAAACTGATTAAATGTAAGTTATACTACACTGAACTATTCTCATTTCTTAGCCTTTCTTTCATTTTAATATCTGTGCTGTGTTTTTATAATTACACATGTCTTTAGTCTACTAATTCTTTCTCCTATTAAATGAATCTAGTGGTTTTTCTTTGGGTGCTTTTAAAGGTATAATTCTATTATTTATTGGATTACACCATTCCTGTTGAAAATGTAGCTATCTTGTTCTTTTTTTGTTCATTTAGAAGTAATTGCCCCCCCCCCCCAGTGTGGTATTTGTTGTTTTTGGTTTTCGGTGGTTTTATTGTGATATACCTACTGTGGGTTTCGTTATTTTCTGGCTTCGGGTTTACAGAGCTTTTTGAGTTTTGCTATTTCTCAGACATTATTCAAATTTTATTTCTGTTCCATTTCCTGTCAGTTCTTTTCTGGGACCACCCAAATCCGCATGTTAGAGTTCTTTACTGTGTTTTATGTCTCCTTTCTGTGTCTTCTGTCCAGTTTTCCTGTTATGCTTCATTTTTTTCTTGATTTAGCTTCCAATTCATTGATCTCTTCTGCTAAACCTATCTACTGAGTTCTTAATTTCAGTTTTTCAGTTCTAGAATATCTATTCACTTGTTTTTAATAGACTCTAATTCTCTGGGGGAATTTATCTTTTTTGTCCATGTTTTTCTCAGATGAGTGGATCAATTATTTGAAACTTTTTGTGAAATACAAGATGAAACTACAGTCTAATTTTTGTCTTTCAGTGCTCTTGAAACTGCCTAGGGCTCTACTGGCTTTTATGCCTTTTTGTAGTTGCCCATTGGCTGGATTCGTTATTTGGGTCCTCAGTCTCTTACTCTATTCTTAGAATCACTAAATGATCTAAGGATAAAGAGGCTAGACTCACCAACCTGATATTCATCCTTCCTCAGAATCTTGATGCTGAACGTCCTTTCTGCTTCACCAGTGTGTTGACACCTTCAAGATGTTTAAGAGATATTATCCAGCTTTCATGGTTGTTTTTGACATGAAAGTTGGTCTACCATAGCTACTCCATCTTGGCTGGAAATGCAAGTCTCCTGTTCACTTGATTTTGAATTTTTTTCAGTGTGAAATAAAGGATGGATACAGAAAACCTTGTCTGGTACCTTATTTGTATGACAACACGTTTTATATTTATCTTCAACTTTTCCTGCATTAAGCCTGAATCAGCCATATTGCCTGTCAATTCCAGTCCTGAAACAAACACAGGATAACCTTAGATACTGCACTGGTTTCAGCTACCTTCTTTAGCATGTTCTTTATTATCATGTTCACTAAGGCACTAAAGAGTTGATCATTTTATCAATAGTATGTATTTGATAGTGTGCTTGAGATATTACAGTCTATTATTTCAAACTCACAGCAACTCTTGACCAAGCTAAAGACTGAAAAAATTAGGCAATGTACCCAAAGTTACATGCGGTCATACTGCTGGTTAGTGAAAGGCCTGGGAATCATAACCCTGCTCTGGCAAATTCCCAAAGCCTTTTCTCTAAAGAGTAATTTATATTTTCACCATTCAATAGTTATTAAGGACTGATGGGGAAGCAAAGAGAAATAAAATACTGACTTTACCTTTAAAGAATTCATAGTAATAGAAAAGGATCTTAAATAGATTTGTAAAATGTGAGATATCTCATAATAAAGAATCTAGTGCTCAAAGAAGTACAGGAGAGTGAGACTGAATTTAACTAGGGAAGCTGGTACTAACAGGAATCATTAGATCTGGATCTTGGAGTATAAGTAGAAATTTCTCTGCTATCCCAGTTTAAAATATATGCATATGGCTTAAAAAATAAGGAACAGAAGAATTTACCATGAATAATTCCTCCCCAACCTGCTGTCTTTTCCTAGTCCCCCTCATAGAGGGACCTCTTTCAGTTGTCTTTTTTTAATTTTTCTGAGTATAAATCATAAAAAGTACCATCTCTTGATTTTTTCACTGTAGAAATTTGAGGAAAGATCATCTAGCTGTATTCATTATCTTCAATTACACCTCTCCCTCCCTTTGCCACTTTTTAGTATATTATTTGCAGTCTTCTCGTTTGCCTTTTGTTCTGTATGTCTACTGTAGTATTTCTGACATTTTAGTATTTGAAATGAAGAGCTAAACTAGTGTTTGGCCAAATAATTGGTAATAGTCTAGCCCACTGACATAAAATGAGTGATGCCCTCTCCCCCAATTTCTGTCATTTATACTTTAGATACTCTTTTAGTATTTGGGATAAGTTCATTCTAAAAGGTGAAAAATCAGATACTATGTTTTTTAAATGAACTTTCAGTTATTACACTGTTGATGGAGCTCATCGTAAAAAGGAATATGCTTTATTTGTCTAATAAAATTCAAACTAAATTTACAGTGTATATTAGTTTGCTAGGGCAGTCATAACAAAATATCAGACTGGTGGCTTAAACAACAGAAATTTATTTTCTCGCAGTTTTGGAGGCTGGACGTGTAAGAGCAAGGTGTCGGGAAATTGGTTTCTTCTGAAGCCCCCCTCAGCTGCTATCTCAAGTGTCCTCGTGGTCACCCTTGATATGTGTGTTGTCAGTGTCCTAATCTCTTACAAGGACACGGGTTGTATTGGATTAGGACCCATCCATATAACCTCATTTTACATTCATTACCTATTCTTACAAGGTCCTATTTACAATTATAGTTCCAGCCCAAGCTACTGGGAGTTAGGACTTCAACAAGAGTTTTGGGGGAACATATTGCCAGTAGGAAGTCATGTTAGATCTGAAATACTACTGGGAATAAAAGAAACAAAACACTTTTTCATTATTCTTTGTATACCAGAGGTAGCCCATCATGAGTGTCAGATTACTAAGTGTATTTGCATTAAGAATGTCAGTAGGGGGCCTCCCTGGTGGCACAGCAGTTAAGTGCTGCGCTGTGGAGCTGTGGGCAGCAGCACTGCGAGTTTGACGCCCAGCAAGGGAGATTCCCATATGGCGTGGCAGACCTCTCCTGCCTCACCCGCTGCTCTCCTTAGCAGTGTATTTCCATCGATCTGCCTGTGCTGCTCCCCACTCTGTCTCTGGTGAACCCTTTCACCACCCCATGCCTCTGGCCTGTACCCCAGCTTGTATGCATAAATAAGTAAGTCTTTAAAAAAAAGTAAGAAAAAAAGAATGTCAGTAGGGGCGCAACGGATTAAGTGCAGCACTATGAAGGTATCCAGAGCCACTGCAGCACGAGTTTGATACCTGGCCAGAAGATTCCCACATGGCGCAGCAGACCTCTCGTCTCACCCTCTGCTCCCCTCAGCAGTGTACTTCAGTCGATCTGCCTGTTCTGCACCCCACTCTGTCTCTGGTGAATCCTCTCACCACTCCACACCTCTGGCCTACACCCCAGGTTGTATGCATAAATAAATCTTTAAAAAAAAAAGAATGTCAGTAGAAGAAAGTTTTACTTTATTAAGAAAGGAACATGGGCCATCTTAGGAAATTATTAATAAATTGGAAAAAGATGATACTAGAATAAGTCTTTGAGGCCTGGGTTTTGAGAAATATACAAGGCTGTATAAGCCAGACCCCCTTGACCCTATGATTATGCCAAATTTGTGCCTTACCTAGATAATATTCAAAAAGATTATTTTCAATGAATTCAAATCTGACCTCTTTAATATTGTAGAAAAGGATATATGTATTTTTTTAATTCAATGAGCAGATAGAATATTATGCTTGTTCTAAAAATCATATTAAAAACATGTCCATAGTCATGTGAAGGTCAAAAGTAATCAAGGTACTGCACATAAAGATGTTTGTCAAATACTAAGTTACATCAAATGACAAGATACAAAATGATGAAACAGAAAGCATGTTGGGACAAATAGATTACAAATTTTCATGTACCTTACCTGTATGGGAGGATATTATGAACTAAGAAAAATACAAAGGTTTACAATTTTTTTAAAAATCCAGACTAAACACAAAGCTATGTGCTAAATAGCAGACCTATCCCTTTGCTTATAACAAAAGGAGGTAGCTCTGAAAGCAGGCTTGATTAATCTTAAACTTTAGCAAGTATGAGTATACTTTCTGAATATGAAAATGAAAAGAAACTGAAAATGTACAAATCATCAGGTGAGTATCATAGGAAAATTTTATCGAATAGAAATTAAAGCAGTTAGAAATATCCTAGAAATCAAGAAAAAGATGTGTCTTCAGATATTTTCAATTTTCACCTGGAGAAAAAAGTTATTTTCTGAATACATCTGACTAATAAAAAGGAATTTCTTAAATAGCTTCATGATTTAAATCCTGCTAAATTTCCTCTGAAGTAGTTTTAAGCAGCATACAATATCAATAATTTGTAATATAAAAGTTGAGACCTGTTATAAACTGTTACTTCAATAACATTTTTAAAAAATAAGCATTATTTGAATCCTCTAAAACTGATGTACATTTTTTTCTTATTGCATTCTAACTCAAATTTGCAAGTAGTCTAGGGAATTCCTATCAAACAATACTAGTCATCCTCGCATGCTACAAAAGTTTCAGTAAATTAAAAATTATGTAAGATCATTTGGTCAAAAGAAGTAGATTTTGAAATTTTTACCGAGGCATTTGCTTCCATTAAAACCAAGAGGATAATTTATTATAAACTTATTTTTTAATAAAAATATTTAAACTTACCATGAATTTTAACATACCGGTTTTTCAATATTTTTCAACTGTACTTTGGGAATATTAACCATTAAAAAACATGTTTCTTTTCTGCCCCATCTGGCCTGGTATAGCACTATTCTAAAGTTTCCAAAATTGACATCTTAACTCCAACATAACACGGTGCACCCAATTTAACTTAAGATAAACAACGAATAATTTTGCATGGGATATACTTAAATTCAAAAATTACTCGTTGATTATGAGAAATTCACATTTAATTGGGCATCCTGTATTAATATCTGACACTCCTAAACAATTATCTTCAACTTTTGAGAAAGCTGCCTGCCTCACGGTCCTACTTTACTGTTCACCAATGCCTTTTTTTCACTCCGGGTGGTGATGACGGTGTCACGTGGCTGCCCTGTGCGCACACTGGCACTTACTAGGTCAGGGAGGGATACATGTCCTCACCTCAACCAAGGGCTGGTGGCTGAGGAAGACCAAGGAGAGAACCTTCCTGCAATCCACGCTTTTCCCTCTAGGGAGGGAGCTTCACTCCGCCGCCTTAGCACGTTTGCACTCAATGGTTCTTCAGTATGGAATGTTCTCCTCCTGGGTAATCAGTTTCTGCTTCCATTCCTTTCAAGACTGATCAAATATCACCTTATCTGATAGGCCTTTCATGACTACCGTGATCTGTGCCCTCATTCACCTCCTTATCCTGCACTGTTTTTCTATATAGCAAGTACTGCCACCCGCTGAATGACCTATTTACTTGTGTATCTGACTCACCCAATTGGTATAGAAACTCCTTGAGGGAAGGTGCTCTGTCTTACCCACTTCTCCAGCTCCAACGCCTGAAACGCGTTGTGCTGGCAATAAGACCTTCCTCAACAGTGACCAAAGAGCGGCATTCAGGAGGCGGGAGCCTGGGACAGGGATCTGTGAGCTCGCCTCGTGATGCCACGGGGATTGTGGGTAGCCACAGGAAGGGGCGGGCTTGTTGCAGGCAGTCTCCGGAAGGGGTGGGGCCTGCTGTCCGACTCGGGTAAGGGTGGGGCTTGCTTCTGGTGCCTCCAGGCGGGGTGGGGCCTGAGTTTTCTGGAAAAGTCTTGGCCCGTGGCACGAGTTTCCGGAGGTAAGGTGGTGAGAGTGGCCTCGTGGATGTTTCCGACAGAGGTAGTGGTGATTGGTCTGCGTTAGGATTTCTGGCTGGCCCCTCCGTTCCGACTTGCCCGGCAGTGCAGCCCCTCAGAACCAGCTGTGGCGAAGCTTCGCGGGACCTGTGGGGCCTCTGTCCCTGTGAGGGGAGGGTGTTTCCCCAGGGCGGGAGTCCGAGGCTGGTGAAGAGGAGTCCCCCTGAAGGGGGCTGTCAGAGAGTTGCCTAGTGATACTTTGGGCATCATCTCCAAGCCTGAGGCGACTTAGAAGAGATTTTACTTAATTTTTGTGAGGACTCTAGTGTAAATTCGGGTGAGGGTGGGGGGTGGGATTTTTTTTTTTTTTTGGTAAAGCGTTTGGGGATTTAAGAATGAATTAAATAGTAGAAATACATCATGTGTATTGACAAGAGCAAAGTTTTGAGTTTTAAAGGAACTTTGTGACTTTCTGAAAGTGCTTTTATAGTGTAGAGGATTGGAATGCCCCCAGAGCGCTGTCTCTTTTTGAAAAGTGCTGGCTGTCCTCCTAGTGGCCAGGATCTGTACACACTTTTGACTTTTTTTTTTCCCCCTTTAGTTGAGCAGTTCATGGTTCTTGGCTCTTTTCTTTCTCAGCCTCATTTGGCCTGCTTTTCCCCTGCGCATGTCCCCTGGTCTAGTTCCTCTTTCCGTTTTCACAATACCATACTGTAGGTAAAACACTCCTGCTTTCACATCCATTTGTGTGCTCATGACTTATTAAACCGTCTTTGTGCACCCACATCTTTCTGTTGAGTGCTGTACTATATAGATCCTTACAGCCAACTTGCTAGTGCACATATCTGGATATCACACCTAAGTCTAAAATGGATTTTCCAAATTATTCAATGAATGATCATAAATAGGGCGAGGTAGGGAAAAAAAAGGTGGTTACAGGGACTATTAATCTTTGGGGTGACAGACTCTTGAGAATCTTGTGAAAAACCAGAACTTTCTCCCTAAAAGCATGCACACTAATGTTTGCCCATAGTGTGTGAGCTTGCCTGGCCTGCTTCATTTCAAGATCTCATTTCTTAGGACTTAATGAAATGATAAAGATAAAATGAAAATGTGTCTTTTCATAGGTGAACATAAAATTTAGAATTTTACAGTGAGAGTCATTGTATTCCAGCCTCTGTGATCCATTACTGCGTATTAATCCATGAGATTGATTTGTGGAATCTTGGTTTTTAGAAGAAACATTAAAAAGAGAAAAGTATGGAACCCAAGGAAGAGCATTTCTGATTAACTTTGTGGATTGTATGTTTTGCAGTCCACATGGGATCTACCTTAGCTGGTGGGAGACCCCTGTTATTAGTGCTTGCTGTGTAGTCTGCTCCTCCACCTTTTGATGACCAGGGTGCCGCTGAGGTTCTGAGCCTCAGTGCCTTGTAGGAGCCCTGATTGGGCAGGCAAGAGTCAGAGGTGTGTGAAATGTCAGGGGTTTTCTTGTATCAATAGTGGAATCTTCCTTCTTTAATAATTTGTAGGACCATTGATTTCCTAGTTCTTGAGTTACTCCCTCAGTGGTTTTGAGGGCTACTTTGAGATTAACTTCACTCTTCCCTGGATTATAGCTGTTTCAGCTCTTTAGTTCTTGTGCCAATAGGTTACTTACCTTTATTTTTTTTTTTTATAGAAATGATGTCTAAGTAGACATAAGCCACTCTTTCTTTACACCATTCTCTTGATCCAACTGTCATCTGGTTTTTCTTTTATCTCTCTTGATTGCAACTTTTTACCTCTCCTCTCACCTTCCATTCTCTGCCCTCAGTTATGGCTCAGAGTTTCTTTCTAGCCATTTTGTTTCCCCTGAAGGCTCATGATTTCCAAATGCTACTTGTATGTTGACAACTTTCGAATCTTAATTATAACATTTGTCACTTTCCAGCTAGCAGATCCATCTCTACTTAGATGGCCCACAAGTTCTTCTGTTTTAATATATCCCAAACCAAACCAGGTTCATTATACTTTACTTAAATGTTTTTTTTTTTCTTTTCTGTTTTACCTGTCTTTGTGAAAGGCAAAAGTAACTGACTGTACCTGGACCTACTCTGGGCCGGCTGCCCCTCTGTGAACAGATGTACTGCTTTCATAGCAGGGAAAAAGGTTTCATTTGGTAGACCAGTTAAGCAGAATCTGGGTAGACATGACAAAAATCATCCTTCTAACCCATAAAATGAATGGAAGAGGGGGAGGGAAGGGGACTGGTCAGGGAAGTAGGTGTGGAATTGTCAGCTAGAAGGCATCAGGGTTATTGCTTCTTCTTGGGTCACATGTTCTTTTGGGGAGGAGGAGGAGGTTTGGAGCGCTCAAGGTCATAAGGTTAGTTTTGGTCAGCTTTTCAGGGTGTCAAGCATGCCATCTTAAGACAATCAGTGTACGGTTTAACCCTCCCTTAGCAAGTCCCCACTGGTCATGCTGATTGAGTCTGTGATAAAGCCTAAGGAGGGGGAGACAGCCCTTCTCATAATCTGTGTTTTACCAAACGACTTCTGGCCACTTTAACAGGCTCTGGTATTTTTGGTAAATAATGTGTAGCTACCATTTCATGACTATTTCTCCTAGCCACAAACGCAGGTGTCATTCCAGATTTCAGCTTTACTCTCTACTACCCTTAATAACTTTTCCTTTGAACTTTCTAACTCCCCCCTCTAATTCTATACCAAGAAATTGGTAATTTGTTTCTGTTTTTCTTTTGATATTTACAGCAGCCTTTGAGTTTAGGTATCTAGTTCCCACTTGACCTATGAAAAAATAGGCTTGCTTTTTAAATGGTAGCATGAAGGGTATGTACATGTCCCCTCTAAACACTAGACGGGACAGAATTAGAACAAAATGTTAAAATGTCTCCTTCCCTCCGTTTTGTTCCTATCTTGAGCAGTGGTTCTCAACTAGGGGTGATTTCTCCCCCAGGGAACATTTGGCAGGATATAAAGATAGACTAGATAGATAGATGTATAAATGATAGACTTTGTAAATAGAATGACTGTGGAAATGAATTGTTTTTTCTAATTGGCCAGTTCAAGGGATAAAGTTATAACGATTGAAGAGTTCTGAATGAACTTACAGTATCACTCTCAAAAACTTTGGGATAAATAGAGCATATCTTAACATAATAAAAGCCATATACGACAGACCCACACCTAACATCATTCTCAATGGTGAAAAACTGAAAGCTTTTCCATTAAGCTCTGATACAGACAAGGATGTTCACTCTCACCAGTACTGTTCAACATGGTATTGGAAGTTCTAGCTACAGCAGTTAGGCAAGAGACTGATATAAAAGGAATCTAAATTGGGAAAGAAGTAAAGCTGTCACTGTTTGCAGACAACATGAAAATATACAGTCTTAAAGACCCCAGTGTAAAATTAAATCAAACAATAAATTAGTTTCGCAAAGTGGCAGGTTGTAAAAATCAATGCACAAAATCCATTGCCTTCCTATATCTAAGCAATGAACTAGAAGAAGTCAAGAAAACAACACTATTTACAATTGTATCGAAATTAATTTCCTAGGAGTAAACTTAAAGGAGAAGAAAGAAAACTACAAGACATTGTTTTTTAAAAGATTTATTTATTTATGCATACAAGAGCTGGGGTGTAGGCCAGAAGTGTGGGGGGTGGGCAGGGGAGGATTCACCAGAGACAGAGCGGGAAGTAGAAGAGGCAGATTGAAATACACTGCTGAGGGGAGCAGCGGGTAAGGCAGGAGAGGTCTGCTGCACCATGTGGGTCAGCTCCCTGGCTGGGGATAGAGGTTGTGCTGCAGTGACTGCCGTTAGCTTCATAGTGCTGAGACTTAACCCCTTGCACCACCAGAGAGGCCCCTAAAAGACATTGTTAAAAGAAGTGGAAGAAAACACAAAGAAATAGAAAGATATGCCTTACTCATGAATTGGAAGAATCAACTTTGCTAAAATGGCCATTCTACCTTAAAAAAAAAGATTAAATAAAATCCCAATTAAAATTTCAGTGGCATTCTTCAAAGAAATAGAACAAACATTACTGAAATTCATATGAAGCCACAAACTACTCTGAACAGCCAAAGCTATCCTAATAAAAAAGAGGGCTAATGACAACATCACACTTCCAGACTTCAAACTATACTATAAAGCCTCAATAAGTACAACAGCATGGTACTGGAACAAAAACAGACATACAGACCAATGGAAAACAATGGAGAACCCAGACATAAACCCACACCTATGTGGACAATTAATCTATCACAAAGGAGCCAAGAAAATACACTGGAACAATGAAATCTTCAATAAGTTGCGGGAAAATTGGATAGCCACATGCAAAAAAATGAAACTAGACGGCTAGCACACCATACAAAAACAACTTAAAAAGGATACCATAAAATGCATAGAAGAAAACGGAGGGGCCTCCCCGGTGGTGCAGCGGTTAGGCGCTGCGCTGTGGAGCTTGTCAGCAGCGGCTATGTGAGTTCAACTCCCGTCCTGGGAGATTCCCACATGGCGCAGCAGACCTCTCCTGCCTCGCCTGCTGCTCCCCTCAGCAGCGTGTTTCAGTCAGTCTGCCTTTTCTGCTCCCCACTCTGTCCCTGGCGAACCCTCTTGCCGCCCCACGCCTCTGGTCTGTACCCCAGCATTGTATGCATAAATAAATAAAATCTTTAAAAAAAAACAAGCAGGGAAAGCACTTCATGACATAAGTTTTCATTTATGTCTTTGTAGATTCATCTCCAGCAGCAAGGAAAACAAGCCATTATAAACAACTGAACATCAAACTAAAAAACTTCTGCATTGGGAAAGAAACCATAATTAAAAGAAACCCTACTGAAATGGAGAAGGCATTTGCATACCATACATCTGACAGGAAACTGGTATTCAAGATCTATAAAGAACTCGGGCCACTTAACAAAAAGAAAACAGGTAACCCAATCAAAAAATGGGCAGAAACAGTATAGAAGCAGTTCTGCAAAGAAGACATACAGATGGCCAACATGAAGAAATATTTGTCCTCGCTTACTATCAGGACAGTGCAAATCAAAACCACAATGAGATGTGAGGTGTGATGTGGCTCTCATCCAAAAGACTAAACACAACAAGTGGTGGAGAGGATGTGGCTGAAAAGGAGCCCTCTTACACTGTTGGTTGGAATCTTGGCTGATGTAGACCCTATGGAAAACAGTGTGGAATTAGCAGGTACCACCACCCCTAGGTATCTGCTTGTACAAAATCACTAATTCAAAGGGATACACACACTGTTAGGTTCATTGTAGCCCTATTTACAATAGCCAGGTGTAGGGTAAATGAAGGAGGCGTCAGGTTTTTCCGCCCTACTGCCTTTGGACTTAATGATGGACACCTGTGGTTCAGCACGTGTGCCTCGTGGTGGTGTGCGTGTGCGTGTGCGTGAGTGGGCACATCTGGGTCTGGAGAGAGACTATATAAGGGTGATAACACAGAAGCGCAGGTCTCGAGTGCAAGGCGGCAGCGGCGCGGTGGCAGCGGCAGAGAACAGAGCTTGAGAGCAGAGGACTGTGTGGCAGAGAGTGCTGGAAAGCTGCGGAGTACAGGGAAGGACGGCATGACAACATCTAATAAAAAGAGTCTGCTTGAACTGATGGTGAACCTACCTGGTTTGGGATGGTTGCAGAACACCAGGTTATGAAAATAACCTGATGCCCAGGGATATAGCAGTGGATTAAGAGTATGTTTATACACAGAATGGAATACTCCTCAGCTATAAAGAAGATGAATACTTGCCATTTGCAACCACATGCATGGAACTGAAGGTGCTATGCTACGTGAAATAAGTCAGAATGAAATAGGCAGATACCAGACAGTTTCACTCATGTGGAATACATACACACACACCCCCCACAAACGAACTAACTAAACCAAAACAAACCCTAAAATATGACTGCAGAAGGAGGATACTAGAAGATGAAGGAAGGGCATTAAACGGGGAGAGGGCCGAGACAGCTTCTGGTAAAGGACTATGGGTTATTTGATTATAGGGGGTGTTATGGTAACATACAGCACCGTCAAGAAATATAGGAAGAATTTCAGCAAAAAGTCTGATCAGGGATAGTGGGTTTCTCTTTGAGATGATGTATATAAGGCCCTTGTAATCTAATTATTTGCTTAAGATCATTGAATTCCTATTTATTTTCTGTCTGGTTGGTGTGTCCATTGGTGAGGGTGTGGTGTTGAATTCCCCTACTTCAGATGTATTTTTTAAATGTTTGTGTTCAAAGTTGATAGTAGTTGCTTAATGTTAGTAGTGATAGTAATGATAGATAATGATAGTAGTTCCTTTGGTGGGTTTATATTGATGATGTTATGTCTTCCTGATGTGGTGTTCCCTTAATCATATAGTGTCCATCCCTGTCTCTTGTTACCTTTTTTTAAACTGGAAATTATTTCATTTGATATAAATATGACTGTTCCAGCCTTCCTTTGGGTCCAGTTTGCTTCTGGATTGTTTCCCAGCTCTTCACATTGAGTCTGTGTTTATCTCTGGAGCTCAGGTGCAACTCAGAGAGAATACAACAATTTGGATTTTCTTTCCTGATCCAACCACATACTCTGTGTCTTTGGTGAGTCAGTCTATTTACATTTACAGTGATTATTGATATATGAAAGTCTGTTGCTGCCATTTTAACCTTAATTTTGGGATTCTCTTTCCTTGTTTAGGTTTTGTGTGTGTGTGTGTGTGTGTCCATGTGCTTCTCTTTGGTTTAGATATAAAAGCTCCTTATAATATTTTTTGTAGGGTGGGGGACTTGTTTTTGCAAACTCCTTCAGTGTGTCTTGAGAAGACCTTTATTTATCTTTCATATCTGAGAGAGAGCCTTGCAGGATAGAGTATACTTGGCTGTCAGTTTTTTTTCTTTTAAGTTATTCCATCTCTCTGTACCCATAGTCTTTCTTCAGAGAAGTTTGATGTTAGCCTTATCAGGGTTCCTTCATAGGTTATCTACTTCTTCCCACTCACCAATTTCAGTATTCTTTGTCTTGAACTCTTGTCAGTTTCACTGGTGTGGGTCTCATTTTGTTTAGGTACCCTGGTGGTCTTTTTATTTATTTATTTACTTATTTATTTAATTTATTTTTACATCTTTATTCACTTTTGTACCATGTTTGATTTCTCCTCTTAGGTGTTGTCCCCATAAAATTACTATCACCAAGACCCCTGTGAATTATCACCATAGACACTTCTGCTCTTTCCTCCTGTTTTGATCTCTTCCCCCCGCTTCCCCCCTCCCCCATTGAATGTTTCCAATTTATAGTTTGACTGCTAGCTTTGTCTTTTTTCCTGTTCCCTTGTGTGGTTTCCCTATGTTCCTCCTGTAAGTGAAACCATCCATTTTTTTTCCTTCTGACTTATTTCACTGAGCATAATTCCTTCCAACTCCATCCAAGTTGCTGCAAATAGTGTAAGTTTATCTTTTTTGATTGCTGAGTAGTATTCCATTGTGTAGATATACCACATCTTCTTGACCCAGTCATCTGTTTTTGGGCATTTATGTTGTTTCCATATTTAAGTATTGTAGATAGTGCTGCAGTGAGCATAGGAGTGCAAGTATTCTTTTGAATTAATGTTTTTGTGTCCTTTGGGTAGATCCCTAGGAGTGGAATTTCTGGGTCATATGGTAGATCCATTTTTAGCAATTTGAGTATCCACACAACTTTCCATAGTGGTTGGAACAGTTTGCATTCCCAGGTACCCTGGTAGTCTTTTAGCTTCATGGATTTGTAT
>PVIJ01019156.1:0-24298 GCA_004024925.1 Scalopus aquaticus
TACAGATAGTTGTTTGAATTCTGCTTTCAAATTTTTGTGAATACTCAGATTCTCTGGTAATTCTATCTTTAGATTTCTTAGAAACTGTTTTCTGTAGTATTTGCATCATTTTTACATTCCCACCAACAGTGGACAGGTTTTAATTTTTCTACGTCTTCATTGATATTTATTTTTCTAAGATAATATCCTATTAGATATAAAGTTAACACTCATGCCTCATTGTGGTTTGGATTTGCAGTTCCCTAAAGATTAGTGATGTTGAGCATCTTTTCATTTGCTAGTTGTAAATTTGTGTATATATATTTTGGAAATGTCTGTTCAAGTTTCTTTGCTCATTTTGAAACAATTTGTTTTTGTTATAGAAGTTCTTTATATAGTTGGCATATATTCCTTATATACATGATTTGAAATATTTATTCCTATTCTATGAGTTGCCATTTCACTAATTTTATAGTGTCCTTTGATGCACAAAATTTCTTAATTTTGAGGAAGTTTGTTGCCTGTGCTTTTGATATTATCCCCAGGAAATTATTGCCAAATTAGATTTCATGAAGCTTTTGTCTTTGTATTTTCTCCTAACATTTAATATACTACTAGCATTTACACTTTATATTTTTGATCCATTTAAGATTTGTGTATGTGTTGTAGGATTTTTGTCACTAAAATAAAATAAAAACTCAGTGAGATCATAGATCATGCCTGTCTTGCTTTATATTGTATCCCTAATCCCTTCAATTGGAGCTTGGTAATAGTAAAATACAGTGTGAAATATGAGGTGTATGAATAATTAAAAAAATTCAAGTGAAATTTCTAAGATAAATAAATGTTTACTTCTCTGCATCATTAACTTTCATACTGGCATGAGAGTGTATTTATTTAATTTACATTGGTCACCTTTTAGGTCTTTGCTTTTGTTTCTTTTGTGACCATATAACCTAGAAGTTAAACTCTTTGAAGCATAGCTAACCAGGCTTAGTTCATCTCAATCCACTAAGACTTGGATAAAACAGAATTAAAAGTAAGCAATGTAATATAATGAAAGTAATATGAGGAGACCAACATAGCATTGAGAATTCTTTCATCTAAAGGAAGAAGTGGGTAAATGAGTTTTGAATAAGTCTCTAGATGCTTTTAAGTTTCATGTAAGGTGTCTTTTCTCTTTAACTTTGGATAGTTTTTTCATTGACCTGGAGAAATTCTGTCTATATATGACTCTTTACATATTCCCACTCCTATAATATGACCAATACTGTGGAAATGGGCCTTAAATCTTTGGCATTTCCTCTCTTAATAATTGAAGAGTAGCAATAAATTTTATCTTCAATATCTTTCCTCTCACCTCACAAAGTCGGCACATACTACTTGTGAAAATATCTGTTAAGGAAGATGAAAGGAAGACAAATCATAGTTTGCTTGTTGATAGAAGCTGAGGAACTAAAAGATTTCTGGTAATGGATAGGTTGGGACAGTAGAAAACAGTCTTATCTCATCCTGAGGTGAAATAATCACCCTGATTGTCTGTGGAAGGGAGTTGTGGAGACCTGAACAGACAGTAAAGATGCATTTATCTTGAAGATGTCTGATGAGAGAGGGGTCTGACAAAGCTAACAACCTTGGATCTTTTTAGTTCTTAGTAAGAGCAGTAACTGAGGAATTCCTCATTGATCCTAAAGCTCAAGGTTGTGTGTGAAAAATACAATACCTCTGAGGCACCTCCAACAGCTTCCATTTCTCTCTTTGAGGAAAGAAAGAGACTTAAGAACTGAATTTTGTGTAAACTATCTGGTTCATTCAGTATGGGAGAACAACTGCTGTACTAAGTACCTTAGTAATTGTTTCCATCTAAGGCAACATAGCTTGACTTGAACTTTTCTCACTGACCAGTTTTTTTTTGAAATGCAAAATTTGTTTTCCACTCCAGATTATGGGTAATAGAAACAAAATATATTATCTGGCTGCTTTCATAGTGTTTCTTTTAAAAAATATATATTTTTATTGTTATTTGTATCTTTTACATTTTGTATTCTCTTTGGGTAACCCACCACCAATTCACCCATGATCCATCTCCGTGGTCCCTTGTGTCCTCTTCTACTCCATTTTGTGCCCTTATCCTCCCCCCACCCCCACAAAGTGTCTCTCTCCTGTTTGGTTTCCCTATATTGCTGTTATAAGTGAAACCATTCGATACTTTTCTCTTTCTTTTTGGCTTATTTCGCTGAGTATGATCCCCTCTAATTCCATCCATGTTGCTGCAAATTGCATGTGTTTATCTTCTTTGAATGCTGAATAGTATTCCATTGTGTATATGTACCACATCTTCTTGATCCAGTCATCTATTTTTGGATATCTGGGCTGCTTCCATACCTTTGCTATTGTGAACAGTGCCTCAATGAACATACGGGTGCATGTATCCTTTTGGATTAGTGTTTTTGTGTCCTTTGGGTAGATTCCCAGGAATGGTATTGCTGGGTCATATGGAAGCTCCATTTTTAGCAGTTTGAGGAATAGCCATACAGCTTTCCAGAGTGGTTGGACCAGTTTGCATTCCCACCAGCAGTGTAGAAGAGTTCCTTTTTCTCCACACCCTCGCCAACATTTGTTGTTGCCTATATTTTTAATGTGTGCCATCCTCACATGTGTGAGGTGGTATCTCATAGTGGTTTTGATTTGCAATTCCTTGATCGTAATTGATGTTGAACATTTTTTCATGTACCTGTTAGCCATTTGCTTTTCTTCTTTGGAGAAGAGCCTTTTTAGCTCTTCTGCCCATTTTTTGACTGGATTATTGGCTTTGTTTTTGTTGAGTTGTGTGAGTTCTTTGTAAATTTTTGTTATCAGTCCTTTATTGGTTGTATTGTATGCAAAGATCTTTTTCCAGTTGGTAGGGTGTCAGTTTTGGTTTATGTCTTTTTTGCTGAACAGAAGCTTTTTATTTTGATGTAATCCCATCTGTTTATCTTGCCCTTCACTTCCTTTGCTTTGGGGGTGTGTCTTAAAAGATTTTGCTGAGATGCATGTTGTGTAGAGTTTTGCCTATATTTTCTTCTATAAATATTATGGTTTCAGATCTTACATCCAGGTCTTTTATCCATTTGGAGTTGGCTTTTGCACAGAGTGTGAGGTAGTAGTCTAACTTCATTTTTTGGTATGTAGCTGTCCAGTTTTCCCAGCACCATTTATTGAATAGACTGTCCTTGTTCCACTGCATTTTCTTTGCTCCTTTGTCAAAGATTAGTTGTTCATAGATATGTGGCTTTAATTCTGGATATTCTATTCGGTTCCATTGGTCTTTGTGTCTGTTTTTGTTCCAGTATCATGCTATTTTAATTATTAAGGCTTTGTAGTATAGTTTGAAATCAGGGAGTGAAATTCCTCAGTTTTCTTTCTTTTTAGTCAGGAGGGCTTTAGCTATGCAGGGTTTTTGTGGTTCCATATGAATTTCATCAGTAGTCGATCTATTTCTTTGAAGAATGTCATTGAGATTTTTATTGGAATAGCATTGAATCTGTAAATTGCTTTTGGTAGGATTGCCATTTTGATAATGTTAATCCTTCCAATCCATGAGTAGGGGATGTCTTTTCATTTTCTTGTGTCTTCTTCTATTTCTTTCAACAGAGTTTTATAGTTTTCTTTGTGTAAGTCCTTTATGCCTTTTGTTAGATTTATTCCCAGATATTTGATTTTTTTTGGTTTCGATTTTGAAGGGGATGGATCTCTTAATTTCTTCTTCTTCAGATTGGGTGTTTGCATATAGGAAGGCTACTGATTTTTGTGCATTGATTTAGTATTCTGCTACTTTATTGAACTGGTCTATAATTTTGAGTAGTTTTTCTGTGGAGTTTTTAGGGTTTTGTGTGTATATTATATCATCTGCAAATAGAGACAGTTTAATTTCTTCTTTTCCTATTTGGATCCCTTGAATGTCTTTCTCTTGTCTTATTGCTCTGGCTAGGACTTCCAGTATTTTATTGAAAAGCAATGGTGAGAGTGGACATCCTTGCCTTTTTCCTGATGTTAGTGTTAGTGGAAAGGCCTTCAGCTTCTCATCGTTGAGGATAATACTGGCTGTGGGTTTGTCGTATATGGCTTTCATTATGTTGAGGTATGGTCCTTCTATCCCAAGGATTTCAAGGACTTTTATCATAAATGGATGTTGTACTTTGTCAAATGCTTTCTCAGTGTCTATTGATATGATCATATGGTCTTTATTTTTCTTTTTGCTGATGTATTGGATTACATTGACTGATTTTCAGATGTTGAACCATCCTTGTGTCCCTGGAATAACTCCCACTTGGTTGTGGTGTATTATCTTTTGGATGCTTGTTGGATCCTGTTGGCTAAGATTTTGATAAATATTTTTGCATCAGTGTTCATTAGAGAGATTGGTCTGTAGTTTTCTTTTTGTGTATTTTCTTTGTCTGGTTTTGGTATTAGAGTAATGTTTGCTTCATAGAATGTGTTTGGTAGTACTTCTTCCTTCTCAATTTTTTGAAAGAGTTTGTGTAATATAGGGACTATTTCATGTTTGAATGTTTAGTAGAATTCATTTGTGAAACCATCTGGTCTTGGGCTTTTGTTTTTGGGGAGGTTTTTGATTACTGTTTCAATTTCACTGCTTGTGATTGGTCTGTTTAGGTGTTCTATATCTTCTTTGTCTAGTTTTGGGTGATTGTATAGTTGTAGGAATTTGTCCATTTCCTCTAGGTTGTTGAATTTGTTTCCATATAGCTGTTCATAGTAGTCTGATTATTCTTTTGATTTTTGCTGTGTCCGTTGTAATTTCTCCTCTTTCATTTATGATCCTATTTGTGTTTTTTCCCGTCCTAGTGTTTCTTAAAGCTTCTGTCACTCAGATACATGGTGGCTATCATTATTAGTTCTCTGTCCAGTCCTTACCTCTACACATGTATGTTTATGATAGTTTAAACATGAGGCCTGCTAAGTAGGCAGGGAAAATTCAACTAAAGGAAGTAATCCACTGGAGCAAGAATTTACCTTGGACTATTTTTCCCTTTTTGGGGAGTAGAATTTCTCTTCCAATAAAACTTATTACAGACTCACATCCAAATGTTGCTCTCAAGTTTTGGCAAATATTTGAATTGTGCATTAGTAAGTATGACAGAGACCTTTCTCATTTCTTGTGAATATGACTTTTTACTGCTTTATTCAGCATCATTCCTATTACGCATTTACCTTTGTAGTGTATTATTATAATTAGAGAAGAGCAAATGAAAAAATGCTAATGATTGTCATAATTGGATTCATTATTTAAACAAGTATTAGATAAGCTGTTAGGTATTTAAGTATTAAGTATATAATTGGGAAGTGGTTTTGTGCTCTCAAAAGCTTGGTATAAACTTGGATATGAAAATTGCAGGAAAGAAGGAATATAAAAAGGTAAGCGAAAATATTAGAAAAGCATAGTGCAGCCAGATGATTGTGCCTCTCTTTGCATACATATTACAGATTTTGATGAAAGGTTGAAGTTTTTGAAAATGTACTGTGTACTTACCCTTAATCCATAAATCTCTTGAATTTGGAGTTCAGTTTAAAGACACCCTGGGAATACTGATGCATCTCATGTATGTATCTTTTAAAACACATACAGTGAGAATAAAACTTCCTCCAAGTAACAGCAGTGTGTGAAGAATTCAAATCAGATGATAAATATATTAAAAGTTACATAAATGGTAAGGCTACCAACACAATTGAAATGTTCTAGATATTTTGACAGCAGATGGAACCTATGGATACTCCAATAAACTAAAGATACACTTAAGCCACTTTCTTCACTATCTGCTCATTGCTACATAAAAAGAATATTAAAAATTAAAAATTATAAGTTAAACATATAATACAGAAATTCATGTTAAAACTTATGTGACATGGTTTGGGTTTGTAGTAAAAAAAATATTGTCCAGACTCAGATTAACAAAAATATATAATAATTTTTTTTTTTTGGCTTTGGGGGCTAGAGGTTATTGAAAGCTAGAAATAGGAATACATTTCTACTTGTTAAATAGGATGCTTCCTGATTTATGAATTGTTGAATAAGGTCAATTAGATCTTGTAGAAAAAAGTAAAAGAGGTATTTCAAAAGACAAAACCTGCACATCTAGTGCATACCCCAGGTAAATAGTCAATTGAAACTTGGGGGTTATCCAGAAAGCATTTTTCTGTCCTCTAAAATCCTTTATAAATGAGAACTCTCTTTTTGTAATAAGTTAGAAGAAAGAAGTGGTCATTACAATTCTGCAAGTTGTAGATACTGACAGTTCATTTGCCGGACGATTTAGATGCTATTATATCATAGTCATATCAGATCATAACAGGTTCATAATCGATTGTTGCTTCAGTTTATAATTCTTACCAGTAAAACAAAAAACATAAATTCCCAGTATCTAGACTTTAGAAGACACTCAACAAATATTCATTGAGGCAATAGAATCTATTGCTTTAGAGCCTTAATTCTGCAACCAGATTGTGAGAATTTAAATTTCAGCCCTCCCACTTAATGTGTATGATTTCAAGCAAGTCTTCTTTTTGCTTTAGTTTTTTCATATGTACAATCAAGATAATAACAGCTCTTACTCTCAAGGGGTTGTTGCTAGGATTAAATGGGGGAAACAAACCACTGTAGAACATGGACCCATAGGTACTGTTATGTGTTAACAGTTCTTTTCAGCGACTGAGTAAATGACACAAAGTATTCTTAGAGACTATATTTTAAAATTATGTTGGCTAGTTAGAATTCATTCGAAGTTTTTCACTGGGATGAGTTAAAGGCTTATTAAGGGGCTAAAAAAATGGATTATTATTTTGATACATGATGTAGTTAATATTTTTGCTTGACTTCATAGCTCTTGCCAAAGAGTCTCCCCAGACATTCAGGTGCTCCCTGAAGACTGAGTCCAAAATCAGCTTTGGAAGGAATGTCAAGTTGCTAATGAAGGCAGGGCTGTGTCTTGTTTCAGGGGAACCCTAGCAGCTCAGCCTGGAACAGTGTGTGGCACATAGTGGTGCTCAATATTGATAACATCAAGAAGCACTGACTATGTGCTATTCCTTACACAAAGCAATAGAAAGATAATGTGATATTTGGACACTTAAAACATAAACATCTGTTTATCTAAAGATGACAGTAAGCACCAGTGGAATAGGAATTACCTCAGGCCAGAGGGGAAGGAAATTGGACTCTGCTCTTGGTTCTGTTCTAACTTGATGAAAAATGATTTAGCCTTTCTTGAAACTGCAGTTCTTTTTCACCTGCAAAATGAGAAAAGTAATGAATACTCTACCTGTTTTACAAGAACTTTTTTAAATTATAAAATTCTTGTGACAATACTTGTGAAGATAACGTAACTGATTAGACAACTGCGAAGCTATTATAACATCATAAATAGAAGTAATACTTAGGCGAAGGTTTTCATGCTAAGAGCAAATAGACCACATGAAAGGGTTTGGAGGCTAATTGTTCATGTACTAGGTGTATAGATGATTCTTCATAGACACTAACATAAAGATGACACCATCTTTTCATTTTCTGTCACTATAGTTTGTGATACGTATATTTGAATATATGGCCATAAGAAGTAGGGATCTTTGCTTTATAAATTATGAAACTGAAGACCAGAGAAATTGAGAAATATAATAGATCCACATTGAATAACATAGATTTTTAGGATTTTATTAGTTCACATATGTGGCAAATCAAAAAAGCCATATCAGTAGCACACAGTCTACTTCCCAGTTTACTTCTGGTTTCTTCTTCCTATTTTCCCTGCTCTCCCTGCCCAGGGGATAATTCAATTTAGTGCATGATTATATGGTAGGAAATAACTATTACAAATAGGAAGGGTGTTGTGATAGGCAGAATTTTAAGGTCATTTACAACATTTCTAACTCCTTGGTGTATATCCTCACATAACCTTTTCCTTAAAATGTAGGCCTGACTATAGGGAAACCAAATAGGAGAGACACTTGGGAGGGTGGGGGGAAGGGGAGGATAAGGGCACAAAATGGAGTAGAAAAGAACACAAGGGACCACGGAGATGGATCACGGGTGAATTGGTGGTGGGTTACCCAAGGGGAATATAAAATGTAAAAGATATAAATAACAATAAAAATATCTATTAAAAAAAAATTGTAGGCCTGAGCTGTGAATAGGATGGGGCTTTAAGGAAGGGAGATTATCTTTGGTGAGTTTGATCTTACCAGCTGAGTTTTTGATAGGGACACTCCTTTTCTTTTTCAAGAATGAGATTCAGGGCTAGTAGACTTTTTTTTTTTTTTTTTTTTTTTTTTTTTTTTGGTTAAGACAAAGAAGAATCTTTACTGTTTGCTTTGAAAATGGAGAGGGCCACAGGTCAAGTTATACTGCTGTCATCTAGGAGCTGATGATCTAGGAGCAACTGAGGCTGATAGCCTTTAGCTGCAAGGAACTGAATTCTGCCACAGCTGTATGGACTTCGAACAGTTGCTGAGCTCTAGATGAGAACATAGTCAGGTTGACACCTCGATCATTATATGTGTGACCTAACAGAAACTTGTGCCTTTGTGCTTGGATGTCTGACCAATGGAATTTTGAGCTAATGAGTTCATATTGCTTTAAGTTGCCCAGTTTGTGGTAAGGTAATACAACCAGAGAAAATCAATAGATGTGGATTAAGGGATGTGGATTAATTTTGCCACTAGTGTGCCATTTGATTGACTTTATGTGAGCATCATTTTCTGAAAAAAGTGACCAGATTAACTTGATTATCCCCAAATTATTTTGAGACAGGAATTTTGGTTTTAGATCATGGATTAAGTAACAATATGCCATTAAGCCTTTATCAAGCAATACTGTTGACTCCAACCCCTTGGTCCTGTCAGAAATATTAAATAATTTGAAGTAAACTTGTAAAATAGGTTCCTATTAGTGGTGACATTGGTATTTTTATAAATGTTGGCATTTTAAATGCATGCTTCTTTTACTATTGTCAGTTTACTGACAGTTCACTTTTCTATTGCCGGTCCTTGTGATGAGGACCAAGGTGAATGATAGGTTATGAAAATTGTAAACTTTGAGTTTCCAGAGTTCGGGACTCAAAGTTCAGGTTAAGCAGAGATTTAGATGTAGCTGGTGTGTGAGGCCAGCAGTTGACCCAGATTTCTTTTCACATACAATTATTGGGAGACAGGGGCTTCCAGAAGAGATGTTAATGTATGGTTCTTAGAGAACTGATGTTGGAGAGAGGAGTGGGTGTAGATGATGTCATGCATTGGGAATATTGCCTGACTCAATGGACTACATGGGACCCTCCAGAGAGAAAGGCTATATTTGGAAGATACAGTATAGTTTTCAAAAAAGATTTGTGAACTATACTTATAAATTCGGCTGCATAAATCTCCAGGGTACAAAGTAAACTAGAGTATAGAGGAGTTTTAATTTTCTCTTTCTTGTGAAGCAAGGTATTGCTCTGGTGCTAGAAAGGCCAAAGGTGTGCAGTGGTTGGATAGATGTACTAAGAGGATAAATGACAAAGCAAGGAAGGGCAAGACTGAAGCTGGTCATTGAGAGAAGGAGTGCAGGAGGGCTGTTTATTTGGATATGAAGGGAAGAGAGTAGTTAACAAATTTGGGGACATGTTGATTTTTGAAGCTCCTGTGATAGGGAAGTAGGGATTTTAAAATATGAATTGGGAGTTTAGAATGAGGTTTTTTTGAAGATGTGGATTTTTACAATCAACATGTTAGTATGAATTGGATTGAGTGTGGGTGAAATTTGGGGTGAGTATGTGGGGTAAGTAGAAAATAACTGGAGATAAGTAGTTCTGGAAATCACTGGTATGTGATCAGAGCATGTGAAAGAGAATTTGACAGGGTGATTCTGGGCAGCTAAAGGAGAAAAGGGGTTTTATAACTATAAAATTTCTTCCATGCTTCTAATACCTGTGGCATAGCTTTATAGGGATTTAATGATGCAGTCATTAAAATAAATTTCTTACTGGTTATCAGCCACACCCATGTTGATCCTAACTTCTTTACCAACAATAATACTTACAACAATACAGAGACAAGTGACCAAGCATGTCCTCTTTTGTAATTAAGCAATCATTACCTGCTAATTTCAGAAAAACTTTAATTTTTAATTTACTTTCATATAAAAGATAGCTTATGCAGTGACATTGAGCTAAAATACCTGTGACTGTTTCTTTGTCAATTAATGAAAAGAGAGCACAGAATAAAATCATCTTATTAAACCATGTTCATATGTTTTGCAGCTTCTGAAGTCACTATTATCAAATTAATTGGAAGAAGTGTCTTTAAAATGTTGATTTTAGGGAGAGATCTAATCAAGTGAGCCAACAATAGTTCTCTAGGTTGGTAATTAAGGAATTTAATAATTTATCTAGTGTTGAATAATTCCTTTTATGGTTGGTGGACCCATAAATAATTATCTAGGATTTGAAGAATATACAATAGTTTCATTTATATTAAATATCTCAGAAATTTAATCACCTAAATCTTGACTAATATATGGGAAGACTCCAAAATTCATTGAGTCTTTGTTTCTTTCAGGAATCCACTTAGGAACCTTTTTCTTTTTTTAGAGCTTTCAGTTTCATACTATTTTTCTCCCCAGAGACTTTGATGCTTTTCTGTGTAGCTATTTACATTTCTAGGCCACCCCCCCACCCCTACAGGCCTATGAAGATAATTTGGGGGATAAGAAATACATTTTATATGTGTTCCTTCTACTCTGTATTTAACAGAAGTGCTGGTTAATGCTGTGGAATAAAGAATTATCCACACTCCCTTCTTTTTCACTCCCTTCATTTGTGGGCACAGGAGAAGTATGATACAGATCGAGTGAGGAATGTTCCTGGAAGGTTTCTGGCCAGTGCGCACAGACTTGCGTGTGACATCTTAGCAAAAGAAGAATTTGGAAGAGCCATGGCAGTATTCAATTTTATTGAGGGAGATAGCTAGAAAACCCTTAGGAAGCCAGAAAAATAAAACTATTCCAAATGTTAGGTCAATAGCAAGACTTTGCTGAAATCTAGGACAGAAAAGTGATTTTGAAAAGTTATTCAGACTTTTCACTGGAAATATTAAAAAAAATCAATTTCTACATCTCATGCTTTAAATCTCACTGAGTTACCCTGCTAACAAAACCTAAAGATAATCTGCAGACTTTTTTCCCCAAAGTGACTTTAAACCTAATAGGACTTTATTATTCATTTTTCTTTTCCTATTTTATGACACTGGTCTATTGAATTTTTCAGAATAATACATATTACATCAGACATACTCAAATATATGGGTGAAGGAAAGTCTAATTTTTAGCTAATTTTAACTATAACAATATTCTCTCCCATTTTGAAATGTACAGTTGCATTAGCTGAATTTTTCAAGTCAAAGATCAGTGATAATGCCACAAAAAGGCAGTTTAATATAGTCTAAAAAGCACAGATTTTGGACCAGACCCTTCTGTGACAGTTGATAGCTGTGTACCATTTGGCAAGTGACTTAACTGCTCTGAATTTTAGTGTGGGAACCACAAAATAAAAGGAGTGTAATGAGGCTCATATGAGATATTTTGTAAATTATAAAACTTAAATTCTAACCCATACCATTGAAATGTTGGTCATCATTAAAAATACAATAATCAGAAAACAATATTTCTATTTGTAGCTCATATGGGTGTTATTGGTGTTTTGGATTGACTTTAATTGATTTATTAATTGATTAATGTATAAAGCAAAAGTCCCTGTTATTTACTATAGAACACACAAGAGTATGTGTGTGACTATGTGTGTGTATTAGGACAGGTTATGCTACTGCAGGAAATAGACATCAAAATGTTGGTTAAATAACAGTCTTAAGTTGAATGTTCTTAACTAGCTGGTAACTCTCCTCCTTACAGTCATTTTGGGCTGAAATGGCAATTGTAGCTGTGAAAAGACAAAGAGCGTCTAACTTGGATCCAGTGATTTCCACTCAGTCAACTGAGTTGGAATTTCTACACACTGTTTCCACCCTTAATCAATGGCAAGAGTTGAACACATGGCTGCATCTAACTGCAAGGGAATCTGGGGCTAGACATTGTCGAGCCTAGCTTCCATATCCCATCTACAACTTTATTGCTAACCGAACAAGTGGTTTTAGTGAAGAGATAGCATGTCTATTGTGATGGATGCTGTCCTTATTTCTCTTTTAATGGAATACATTAACACATTGAATAATTTACACATTAAATAAGATACTGAATAAATAATACATTTGTGGCAGGCATATTGTAAGTTCTCAAGTGGTAGTTGCCATTACTATATAAACACTTCATTTAATAATAAGAATTAGGAATTTTATATCTTGGTACAATGCTTGGTATCTGAAAATAGAATAGCATGTGTCCATCTTTCTTGTGTGACAAGTTTCCTGTAGTCAGTTATTAAATATTTAAAAATCATGTAGATAAAAGGATTCTGGATGTACTGGATGTGAGTATTGCAAATACAACCGTGCTAATGGTATTTGTTGTGAAAATATATTGATGATTGAAGGATGTGGCGTCATAAGAAGGAAATACTTTGTTTTTAAAGCATTCTGTATCTGTTTTAGGAATGGAAAAAACTTTGACATATAAGATGACTTACTGCAAAAGCTCACAAATTGACAAATTTATCACCATTTAATAATTTTCATGAATAATAAATTGGATCATAAAACAGCATTCAAAACAGTGCAGTTGCATTATGGTTTAGAACTTGAGGGGCTTAAAAATCCTTCTTTTTAAATGAATCCTTCAATCTCAAGATTTTTGCAATGCCAAAAAAATAATGACATCTGGTAGAAGACTTCTATCTGTGCTGTCCTGCTGGCTAGACTGCTGTGGTGCCTGGGGGCTCACCTACCTCTAGATGCAGAAGTCTCAAGTTTATTTCGGCCCTGCCACACATGTGTTTCTCTCTAGGAGCACTAACTCTGGGAAGTACACGGACAATAATGCAAACTCTTGAATCCATTAATTTTTGTGTTTTTAATGAAAATAGATGTTACTAATGCTCTGCTAGCCAAGTCAATCACTGAACTCACTTTGCACCCACCAACTCAACCTCAAAATTCAACCCTCAATATGAAAAACACATTTCAAATCTTTCTCTTAGCATAGTTCAGGTCAGCATTGTCTCTCTTTGGAATTCTTCCATGTGTTGTTGTTCCCTGACGATTCATCCTCTGTGGAGCATGAGTAATGTTTTAAAAATGTAAATAAGAGCACGTCACTCTCCTTGCTTAAAATCCCCTCAAGGCTGCTCATCTTTCTTAGAAGAACATTCATTCTCTTAGGCTGCAAATTCCTGTATGAGCTGCCTGAGTTTATGCTGCAATCTTGTTCTCACCTTAGCTCTTTATGCTCCAGTCACACGCCACACTTATTTGCAGTCTAAGCCTGTGCACTGAGTGTTCCCTATTCCTCCTTATCTTCATAAGATTATTTTCTTCTTGACATTCCAATTTCAGCCTAAATGCACCTTTTCAGAAAGGCCTTTGCCATTGCTCTCCATCACATTGTTACTTACAGTCTTCCATAGCATTTATCACTTTCTGACCCTTCAAGCTGTAAGCTACATGAAAAAAACTTTGAAAATGCTCTTCATTGCTGTATTTACAGTACCTAGAACAGTGCCAATTTATAGTAGGTCTAGTAAATATTTATTGAAAGACTTTTTTTTTTGCCTTTTGAGTAATACTCCTTGCAGTTTGTATCTTAAATAATACCTAATTTAGGTCTTCTAAGAAGGCACTGAATGATGATAGGTGTGTTGATCTATTCGCATTCTGAGGTTTGACTACTCTATTTGACTACTTTGAAATTCAGTGTAGCTGAAACATTTGTGTTTTATAATCAAGAGATAGATGAGACTATACTAAACTAGAAAGTGGTCCCTGCAAGCATGGACATGATAAATACGAAAGAAACAAGAAAGAGTATACTGATACTTCTTGATGAACTAAAATGATTTTCATGGTTATTTAAACTTGAGGGGAGGTATTCAAAGTCCAAGATAATTAGGGGATTTTTCTAGGAGTAGTTGTGATGCTACTTCTTTAGAACTAACTACAAGTAATTTCTAAATATATTATTAGATGAACCTTAACTCACTAGATAATTACAGTTTGGTATTTTTGCTATTGGTCTAGTCCTAACTACTAGCAGATATGAAAATGGAGCTATGCCACTTTCTGCATTAGTAAGAGAACATTTAACATAAACTCCTTAGCCAAAGAGCTGCCACCAAGAGTTTTTGGGTTTCAATTAAATCAAGTGAATGCTTACTGTTCAGTGTACTTGTTTTTATGCTTATTGCTCCTGGATGACTTATTTTAAAGTCTATTTTTCAATATATGGTTGGTGAGTTTTGCAGCATATTTTCTCTTTTCCTTTTCTCCCTCCTCTGTCTCACGCACGCAGGTATGTGAGCAAGGACACACACACACACACACACACACACACACACACACACACACACTTCTTGTCCATATTAAAAGAATTATATTCTTTGAGGGTTGCTTTTAAAAAGTTGCCAATTGTATCAGTTTTAGAAAGAGATTAGGAAGTTTCTGCAGTCCATTGCTATTATTATACCTCATTCAATACACCTGCTAAACTCAAATTCCCCAGTAAGGTTCTAAAAATAGAGCAGAACACCATAAATATCTTAAAAAGGAAAGACTTCTTTACCTTTGGAAATTTCCTCTATTTCTTTGCTGAGATGAGAACTGTTCTCAGATGGCTCAAGAAAGAATGAATGGATGGAAAAATTAATTTTACTCCCAAGACTAGCAGGCACAAGAGTATAAATATAAGTTTACTTTGTAAGATAAAATTTTAGAAAGAGCTCAACGTATGTGCATTGGACATAACAAACATTATACTTGCTACAAACTAAGTTTTTTATTTTAAAACATTAGCAAATCTTTGTGAATGAATGATGTGGACATGCATATTGAATCTAAAACAATGTGTATGGTCACTATTATGTAGTTCTCATCATGTAGAAAACCTAAAATTCAAACACTGAAGAGGAACAATGGGGTATTCCGTGTAGTGATGTATTATTTGGTTTCTTTCTTTCCCCAAAGTATAAGAAACAAGTACTTAGACTTAACATACATATGTAAAGAATTATGTTGTTCCTTATGTGTTGCTACATGTTTTTTTTTTTAAGATTTTTATTTTATTTTTTATTTATACATACAAGCTGGGGTACAAGTCAGAGGCATGGGGCGGTGAGAGGGTTCACCAGAGACAGAGTGGGGAGCAGAACAGGCAGATAAGAAGTACACTGCTGAGGGGAGCAGCGGGCGAGGCAGGAGAGGTCTACTGCACCATGTGGGATTCTCCCCAGCCGGGCGTCGAACTCGCGTCGCCGCTGCTGACAGCTCCACAGCTCCACAGCTTAGCGCTCAACCGCTGCGCCCCTGGGGAGGCCCCATGTGTTCCTGGTGCTTAGGAACTATGTTCAACATGTTAGCGAGTGTCATTATAAGGTCTAAGGCATTATATGAACGTCTATTGTTCATGTCTCCTGGAAGTTGTTCATGCTATTAAAATACAATTTGGTGAACTTCTAGGGCATGTAGCTTCTGAGAGTGGCTATAGCTAGAAGAAGGTCTCTGATGGAGTTTAGCATGCGCTTCATATTGATTATTTGCTAGGTGTGTATGAAATTAAGGATTAGATGCGTTTCCTGTCAATTTACAGAATGCAGAAAACAAAATAAACCTTTAAAAAATCTGTTTAGAGTCTTTCCTGCCCCTATACTATAGGGATTTTCTGTTCTGGTCAGAGATAAACTGAAAAGGGTTAACAGACTGTCAGAGCAATCCATAAGGAGTCAGCCTGGACAGAAAGGAAACTAGTGTGGAGCCAGAAGTCATTTCTGATGGCTTCCATACATCATATAAGCTCATTTCCTCTCAGAAAACAGTAATACAGAATCACTCTGCTTCTTTTGCAATTGGGATTTTTGAGTTGAATTTGTTCATTTTTGGAGCTTATATGATTCGCTATGTCCTTGTGATGCTACACAAGAAACTTCTGAAACCTGAAGAAAATTCAGAAAACGACATTCAGAATCAGGGTTTGTGAGTAGTGTTCTCCTGTTAGAGTGGGCACCGATGGTGACACTGATACATTCAATCAGTAGAAACCTGTCATTTCTATTTTTAATTGGTTACTTGCGATCGTCAGTGTTTTCTGAGAGATGAAGTCATGTGGACTGCAGGCTCACTTTTCCAAGTGATTATTGACAATGGCCAGGTAGTTTAAAATATTTGAAATCCTCTTTGTGAAGTCAAAGATGACATTTGGCTTAGTGAAGGAAAATTATCTGTTTTTTCAACAATATTTGGAATCTGTGAATTTTCCATTTTTATATTGTAGCAGAATGTGAGTTGATGGGATAATTTGGCTGGCGTGATGCGGAGCCCCTTGCTTTACTACTGTAAGACCTATTCCAAGGAGACAGGTGGAAGATGAGATAATTGCTCTTTGGATGCCAGCAGGAAAAATAGTTTAGCTTTGATATTTTTTTTTAGCTTTTCAAAAGAGAGCAGAAGTGAGGTTATACAAAGAGAATCCCATCTCATTGTATTCTCTCACAGCTTCATCCTACAACTCAGTGCTGAGATATTCAATGCTGGATTTACACAGGTAATTGACGATGTGCCCAGTGGAATGAGAAAGAGGCCACTGAGAGCAAAAGTCAGCCCATGTCAGGGTATTTGTAATTTAAAATTTCTTGAAGATTCACTTTGTAGATTTCCTTCCTCTTTTCACTTATATTTATAAGGTTGTTCCTCGTGTCTCTTGTATTAGGGAGAAATAATAATGAGGTTTATTTTGAGTTGCATTGGCATTTGTATTTTCAAACTGAGGGAGGTAAATAGGTCTTAGTCTATTTTTGTAGAATCCAAGGGAAAAGGAATTATACTTCAGTGGCTATAT
This sequence comes from Scalopus aquaticus, assembly GCA_004024925.1. NCBI lineage: Eukaryota > Metazoa > Chordata > Mammalia > Eulipotyphla > Talpidae > Scalopus > Scalopus aquaticus. The sequence continues at coordinate 16,997 of PVIJ01019156.1, forward strand.
AACTGAGTCACTATGGAATTATGGAATGGGGTTTGCAGAATTCAAGACCCGAGGCTAATATTCATTCTCCCTATTCAGTAGAAACTAAACAAATCAAAAAGTCAAACCAAAAAATATTACAAAGGAATGAAAAGGAAAGTAATAAAGAGACACATGGTGAAGTTGAAATAAGTCATTTAAAAGCTGCCATAAAATTCAAACTTAATTGTAAAGGCTGATATTTTATTTGCTTTTTCAGTGATACGTAGACATTTAGAAGACACCTTAATATTTCTTGAAAGTTCTTTTTGATATTATGAGGGGAGTAAAATTTTGCTTGATACTTTATCATTAAAGAATAGAGCTGTTTTAGGAAAAGAAAAGTTTATTAACCTCTACTTTGTATGGAAGACTGTTTTTACTTTTCAGTTACTAATTTACAATACCCTTAGTCTGAAAAATTACTGTTCCTGTTCACATAGAAATGACAGTTTATCTGAAGATTTTTCTCACATTTATTGGCACTTTCTAGATTATACTGCCATTAACAATTGTCGCCAAATGTTATATATAGTGGTGTGGTTCTGGAGACTGTTGGTGTATTTTGTAAGTGATGTGCAAGAAAAGACTTGTTTTTCTTTTGTGAATAAGGTTTTGCACAGGTATAAATACTGTTTGAGTTGAAATATCAAACTCAGAAATCTAGTTCCACCCCCATTAATCATTAAGACACAGCCACACATAGACACGCACACACAGAGTCAGAATTTTGATCAGTACGTCTGATGCTTCTTGGTTGGTTACATTTCATGATTTAAAAAATTGACCTCTCCTGATGAGATTTTGTAAGCTGCAGAGTCCAACTAAGAATAAATACAATAAAGTTTATAATATTTTAGGCTCTGAATACTATAATACAGTTTTTCAATCTGAATACTGATTTTGCAAGTTTGGATATGATTTGGGGTTTTTAACTGCACACTTTCCAACACTTTATGGTATTTTCACTGACAAGGCTAGGCAGGAAATCAAGTTTTTTATATTACGAGTGGTAATTTTTTTCTATAGAGAACTTTAGCTTGCAACATGTTGCTATATATTTGAGTTTATTAACTTGGAAATTCCTATTCCTGTTTATTTGCCATACAAATATGGATGTTATTTTGACAGCTGTTTCTTTTTTACCCCCTCCTGGAAGTAAGGGAAATGGCTCAGGTTTTTCCTGGAAGTGAGGTATATCATCTTAATGAGCTCTTCCTTAGTAAAATACATATGTTATATATTACATTCTGACTTCATGCAAAGTTTAAACTCATTATGAGAATAACTTGCAGAAAATGTTTGAATGATGATTGTTTTTTGGAACTAAATTCCTTGGAGGAAAAGCAAGGCTGTGTGATTGCTAATTTTGGGGAAGTGCTTTTAGAAATAATGTTAAAATATAACAAAACAGGTATCTAAATATATGTAGCATTCAATTATGTGTGCATAAGATATCATATTATTAAAGTAGTAAAATTAACATTGGTAACGTAAAATATAGACAACAGAAACCAGACTTTGAGTTCACAAGATGTTCAAAATCAGTAGAAGTCTTAGACTTATGGTGAGGATTGATAATGGTATTCCTATAGTGAGAATTACTGGTAGGTATGTGAATTATATGGAAACCAGGTACACTTGGAAGTTTTCTTTACCACCATTTGGTTTCAGATTTGCAGATGGAATATATAGTAAATTACTAGGTATTTTAATACTTGTTATATAATATAATTCAACCATACAACCACATTTTTCCTAAAATAATATCATATATAAAACATATGGAAAAATTAATTAGATTGAACAGAAACATTTTTTTCACTTGGTTAATTATTTTGGAATTTAGCAATCTCTCTGTTGAGTCCACTAGAGGTAAGTTTCAAAACCAAAGTTAAATAATTTGGATAATGAATAGTTTTCCTTTTATGCTTACCTATAGTGTTTTACTTCCAAGCTAACCATGGTTCCCCTTTAATGATGTATGGGTAATATACTAAAAAAGCACAGGTAAGCTGTTTATTATATGTCAGCTGCTATTTTAAAAATTGACACATAAACTTTGTCTACAAGGATACAACACATCTGTGTCTCTGTGTTCCAAAAGTCGACAAAATATAAGTATCTCCCCCTTAGAATTTAAAATGTGTTTACAACTGTTTGATAGTTTTCAGTAAATTTTAGAAAGAGCATGAACTTTGAATTCAGACTCAGATTCAATTTAGATATAAAAATCCCAACTCTAAAAATTATTAGCTGTTTGTCCTTAGAAAGTTTTAGAAATTGCCTAAGCCAGCTTCCTCAGCTCTAAAATGGTCATGCCATATAAATTGCACAGCTATTGCAAGGAATGTATTAATGTATATTAAACACCTAGCACTAGTTGAGGAACAGAGTAAGTGAACAACAAATTACCGCTCTCTTTAATTTTCTGTAACTCTTGTTAACAGTTTTCTGTAACTCTTTTCTGTATCAAGAGTTACAGAAAATTAGAGTTGTTTCTCTTGTTCCTACACAGTAGGGTTATCCCATCTATTTTATGGCTGAGTGTCCAGCCACCTTTCTCAGTTGTGACAACCAAGAACCAGCTAACTTTCCTTGTATTTGGATTCATCCCTGGGAAAATACCATTGAAAATTATCAAATTTTGTTATTAAGTTTTTGATTATAGGAAAAATCTACATCATGTGTATTTCTACTAGCCACAATATTTGATTAGCAAAACACCTATTCTCATTTGGATAATGAAGAAATTTGCTATGTGAATAGCATTTGTTAGGCAAATAGAGGAGGAGAAAAATATGATGTGGTTAACTTTAAGTTTAACCCTTCATTGTCAGTGTTTGCCTTTTTATCAAAGGTTTCTATTCTAGGGCTGCATACTGAACAGAGTTCATTTTATAGAAAGAGCCCAAGGGCACTGATTAAAGGCTAGGCCAAACTGTATACGGGAACATATTTCTGTTTCCTCAGATAAACTTTCATAGATAAGCGAGTAAAAAATTTATGGTAAGATAGAGCTCCTGGATTTATTCCCAACACAAAATAGATACATAAATAGCTCAATTATATTATCTATTGATTTAGATAAGCACCAGGCATTACAGGATTGTTTCATGTTAAGATTTTAGGAAAAACTGTAATAGTAATAGATAAAACCAATTTTACCTTCTATGAAGCAGCTATCATTTATAAGAAGACTAAAATCACTAAATGATACTCAGAAAGAAGCTAATCTTCTAGAGGGAAAAAGCAAATATACAACATCACAAAGAAGTTTCAAACTTGCCATTTCAGGTTGAATTATTGGAAAGCACTTGTATCACATAAAAGACAATTATTCTGAAGTGATAAAGTACTACACGCGTACACCTAGAGGAAGAAAAAACGATAGCAGTGTCATTATTAGAGTTTTAGGGAAGCAAATGATATTTCCCTATTGTGACACGGCTTGGTATAATAGATTTATATTATTGTTTCATAAAGTATCTTAGTGATATGTAATATGAACTTTGTAGCAACCAAAGTTATTGTTAATTCTGTATCACAAAATAAGTACAAACCCAATAAAAAAGTTCTAATTATTTAGGAAGTTTATGTCCTCTTTTGAAAACTTACTAAAATAATTTATAATAATTATGTTGGTTATCTGAACCCTCTTATTATTTTGTGTCAGCATGACCCAACGAGACTGCTTACAAATACTCCTTCCTCCTGCTTTATAATCAAACCTCTGTTTGTGGCCAGTACAACTTTTCTGCTTTGGTGAAATTAAATCAGTAAAAATCTTCTGACAAATGAAACACCAGAGTTGGATAATATCATAGGTCTCTTAATCCCAACATTCAAGGAACAAGTAAATCCAATATTCTACCACAGACTTTTCCAGAGAATACCAATGGAAGGTATTGCATTGTCCTGACAACAAAATCAGAAATACGTGAGAAATGAAAACTGCAAGTTTTTCTGTCTCAGGAATATAGATAACAAATCTTAAACAAAACAGTAGCTAATCTTGACAAAGGATTAAAATTAGAATTACCCCCTCCTCTTCAAAGTCTTTCCTTTTTGTTATTTTTTATGCAGGTAATACCTGTTTCGTCTGCCAGGGAATGTTAAGAGTGTCTCTATGATGTAGTTACTGATTTTCATTTTCCCTCGATGACAAAACATTGTGACCTCCACGTGTTTGGAAGGTCCTGCCTAAAGAATTTGTAAATTCTCAGGTCCTGAGATCTGCATCAGGTCAGATGACTAGGTTTATAGACTGCCTTAAGTCAGTCCTACAAGTTGGGGATTGCTGAGAGTAGGTCTGTCGTGAGGGAAGTGAGGTTGGCAGCGAAGCCCATGGATCACATACTCCTTGGTCCCTGAATGTTCTAGAATAATTTTTTTTCTGTTAATACACTATCAGTCTGCCCACCTGTGACTATGCAGGTGCTTCTTTTCACACCCTTTGCAAATCAGCAGCAACTCTCCTACCTGCTTGTGACTATGCAGGTGCCTCTCTTCCCACCCCTCTTCCCCCCTTTTCTAATAACCCTATCCTTTTAAAAAGTGAAGGAAAAAAAACACCAAAACACTTGTCAGGTACTGGTTAGGTCATGTATTGCTATTACTTCTTTCTCTTTTATTATTATTATTAGTCAGACTGATAGTTATATAAATCAGGGTAAATTTTCTAAGTTTTGTTCAATTAGCTACTTTTATATCATGATATTCTCTATATTAAAATGTTAGAGGGGGGGGGCCTCCCTGGTGGTGCAGCGGTTAAGAGCTGTGCTGTGGAGCTGTCGGCAGCAGTGACGCAGTTTCGACGCCCGGCCAGGGAGGTTCCCATATGATGTGACAGACCTCTCCTGCCTCGCCCGCTGCTCCCCTCAGCAGTGTATTTCTGATCTGCCTATTCTTCTCCCCACTCTGTCTCTGGTGAACCTACTTGCCGCCTGACGCCTCTTGCCTGTACCCCAGCTTGTATGCATAAATAAATAAATCTTTAAAAAAATGTTAGAGGGAATTTTGGTTACTATAATAGCATACTGCTGAACTGAAAAAGAGAATATTTTCAACTTCTTGGGAGCCAGTAATCTCTCTAATGTGTGGGTTGCCTTTTATCAACTTCAGAAATCCCTGTCCTTCCCCGCCCCCCCATATACCAATAAAAAAGAAGTTAGAGGTGAACAAAGTAATAAAAAGAGAAATGATTTATTTCCAGTTTTAAAGAAATGTAATAACATCAGGAGCGAGAATTTGTACTTAAATGCAGAGAATAACTTTTTGATATTTGTTAGAATTTTAGATATTATAGAAGTATATTAAATAATGCGTTTGTGTGAGAAGTGAACTATAGATATGTAGTAAACTTTAGGCAAGAATACTTTTATTTTTAAACACTTTTAAGCAAGTGTTTTGTTTATATACTTACATTTATGTTAAGTTTATTACCTTTCAAAGGATGTAGACAGTTGCCTATAATTAGGAATAGATTTTAATAGCAATCCAATATATACACATGTATGTAACTGAAAAAATTTATGAAGACACTATTATTAACATACAATATATTTTAGTATTTCATTTAATTTTATCCTAGCCTATCATTTAATTAAGTAAATGCAGGCTTTGAGCCACAAAATTTATTTTGGGACTTGCTAATAGGTCACATCTTGTAGTTTGAAATATACCATCTAAAATTTTGTTAGACTGCTAGTATCTCTTTTGATAACTGTTGTTTTCCAATTTGGTAACTAGGTGCAATCCCTTGAAATCATTTCTTTACACTCTTTCTAGTTTGTCACTGAAATGTTAGCAAAACAGTATTTGTGATTGTATAACACACAAGCATCTTTGATAAACTTAATTCTTCAATGAAGGTCAAAATTAATGTCAGTGGTAACTAAATTTGGAAATAACTATACTTATTGTTGTAATAAGTTGACTAAGTTGTATGTGGAATGTCAGATGAAGGGGCTCTTTTGTACTGGAGGCATTTAAAACTATCACTCTAGAATGAGTTATAAACTTGTAATGGAGGAAAACCATACATGAATGGGAATACTTTTTTTCCTTAATTATATTGAGAAGATAGAAATAGGATTTTAAAAATAACTTTCAGCATTCAAAGAAGATAAACACATGCAATTTGCAGCGACATGGATGGAATTAGAGGGGCTCATACTCAGTGAAATAAGCCAGAAAGAAAGAGAAAAATATTGAATGGTTTCACTTATAACAGGACTATAGGGAAACCAAATAGGAGAGAGACACTCAGTGGGGAGGGGAGGGGCGATTGGGGGGAGGGGCGGGTAAGGGCAAAAAATGCAGTAGAAAAGAACACAAGGGACCACGGAGATGGATTACAGGTGAATTGGTGGTGGGTTTCCCAAGGGGAATACAAAACGTAAAAGATATAAATAGCAATAAAAATATATAACAAAATAAAAATAACTTTAAAATATGGATTCTGTGTTGAAATCAAGTTTCTATAATTAAAATTGTGACAGTTTTATAATTCTTCTGACATTATCAATAAGTTCAGGTCCAGAAAACAATACATTTTAAAGTATCATGAAATGTACCCATGTTACATATTTAGAAAATAGCTTTATAGAACAGAATGTTGTTTTATGTGAAGTAGTAGCTTTCACACTTCAAGTATCTGGGAGAGCTTTATAAAACAAAGCATTTAGTGTGAACTGCTCCATTTTTATTCAGCGTTTATAAGACTTGGAAGTACCATTATATTGCCTTTACTTTAAAATGAAATTCACAGAAAATAGACCTTTCCTTTTTAAATAAATTTCAGTGAGCTAAAACTTAAAATGTCTTGTACCTTGAATCCATTTGCTTCAGGCTGAATAGATTGAGGTGAACTCAGATTTCACAAGACCTATGACTCAGACTTAAGTATTCTTGAACTTCATTTTTGAGTTGTTGCTTTGTTGGCAACACAGTGCAAAAGACTATATTAAATCTAAGGCACTAATGGTGAAAAGAGTGAAAAGGCAAAGTATAAGCCTTTTTCTATCATGTTCATATTTGAGTGTGTGTACTTGCAGACATGCTGTCCATATTTGAGTCATGGCTTTTTTTTTTTTTTAAAGATTTATTTTTTATTTATACATACAAGCTGGGGTACAGGCCAGAGGCATGGGGTGGCGAGAGGGTTCACCAGAGACAGAGTGGGGAGCAGAACAGGCAGATCAGAAATACACTGCTGAGGGGAGCAGCGGGCGAGGCAGGAGAGGTCTGCCGCACCATGTGGGATTCTCCCCGGCCGGGCGT
>PVIJ01019157.1:0-24298 GCA_004024925.1 Scalopus aquaticus
GTGTGAGTGTGTGTGTGTGTGTCAGTGTGGAGTCTGTCAGTGTGTGATTGTGTGAGAGTGTCTGAGTGTGTGTCGGTGTGTATGTCAGTGTGTGAGTGTGTCGGTGTGTCTGTGTGTGTGTCAGTGTGTGTGTCAGTGTGGAATCTGTCGGTGTGTGATTGTGTGTGAGTGTGTGAGAGAGTGTGTGTGTGTGTCAGTGTGGAGTCTGTCAGTGCACCTCATGTGTGGTGGTCTGTCAGTGTGTGCCTGTGTGTCTGTCAGTGTGTGTGTCAGTGTCTGTCAATGTTGTGTGAGTGCGTGCATGTGTCAGTGGGTGAGAATGTGTGTCTGTCAGTGTGTGTCCGTCGGTGTGTGTATGAGAGTGTGTCGGTGTGCGTCAGTGTGTGTGTGTCTGTCGGTGTGTTAGTGTGTGTGTGTGTCAGTATGTGTGTGCACGCGCGTGCCCACACCGTGTGCACACGCAGAGGCAGGTCTGTGCCCATCAGATGCCCTGTGTGTGGCGCTGCATCTGCCCTCCCCGGCCTGCAAAGTGTCCTCAGGGCGCATTTTGGACCCTCGCTTCCCGGCTCTCCTGATTCTCAGGGGGCGATTTGCAGGCGAGGGAGGGAATCAGACCGTTTCCCTCACAGCCTCTGGCCGCCCAGCCCAGAAAACCGTCCGGGAATTCTGAGCGCTTCTTCCATCTTCAGAGTTCCTGTCACCGGTGCCTTCCAGGAACTGTCTCCCAGGCTCCGAGCCCTGATGAATGGAAACTCTGGGCGCCTGGAGCGGCGCCCTGCGACCCCGGAGCAGAGGGTTTCAGGCGACTGGGGACGGGCTGCTTCCCGTTGAGAGCAGCAAGGTCAGGACTTTGGGGTCAGCGGCCTGTGGCGGAAGCCACTTCCACTGACCCCCACCCCCCAGATTTCCATCATGGTCTCACCTTTCTGAGTGGTGACTTCAAAGATCTCCGAGCTCTCGCCTGGATTAAAATGCCTGAAGTAGGAACAGTTCTTCTCTGCAAAGGAGAGAGCCAGCCCGGTCTTAGAGGAAGGGCCTGCATGCCGGACCGAGCGGCTAGGGAGGGTGGGTGCCATCCCCGGGCTGGGGGAGCGCCTGGCTGGCTGTTTTCCCTGAACCCCGTGTCTGGGGAGAAACTAACACCTCTGACCCTCAGACCCAGATTTCAGTAGGGTAGGGGGGCTGCCTAGGAGGCTGGGAGTCTGGGAGCCGAGGCCAGGTGAACTGAGGTTGTTCACGTGGCACCAGGGCCGGGTGTGCGGCCAGTCCAGGCCCAGCAGTGGTTCTCAGCCAGGCTGATTCTGCTCCCAGGCATGGCTGGGGACATTTTTGGTGTCACAACTGGGTAGGGATGCAGCTAGCATCTAGTGGGTAAATGCCAGGGGTGCTGCTAAACACCCCACAATGTGCAGCAAAGAACCATCCAGCCCCCAAATGTCAGGAGTGCTGAGGTGCAAATGCCCCAGACCATCCCGAGTCTGTGGTGGTTTCTTACTAGACTTCTAGGCCCACCCATTCACTGTGTTGACAGGAGAAGCAAGCAGTGCTTTTCAGAAGCTTTTAGGAGGCGATTCTGATGCTCAGCCAGGCTGGAAGCCCTGCTCCAGGCCTCTTAAAATGTCCCACAAACTGCTTTTCTGAGTGGACCGTCTGGATGGCCTTGGCTACAGAGCCAAATGTGCCCATCGTGTGATTTCATCAAACCCTCAAAACCTGTGGCCGCGGAGGCTGCTGGGTCCCCCGCACTGAGCCGCTTGGCCCACCTGACAGGTGTCAGAAAAAACATGAAAATATGGGGACAGTAGCACTGAAAATCTGGGTTTGTTGGAGGACAGAGGAAGGACTTAGAACAAAGAAATTCAAACAGATTTTAAATATAATTTCAGGCATAGTTCCTCTTCCTCTTTTCTCCTCTAGTTTCTTTGATAGCTAGACATATTATAAAATCAAAATCCTATTATTTATGAAATAGTTTAATTTATTCCTGACTAGGGAAGTCAATGAATGGATTATTTTCTATTTATGTTTCTTTCTTTTTTTTTTAAGATTTTTATTTATTTATACATACAAGCTGGGGTACAGGCCAGAGGCGTGGGGCGGCGAGAGGGTTCACCAGAGACAGAATGGGGAGCAGAATAGGCAGATCAGAAATACACTGCTGAGGGGAGCAGCGGGCGAGGCAGGAGAGGTCTGCCGTGCCATGTGGGATTCTCCCCGGCTGGGCGTCGAACTTGCATTGACGCTGCCGACAGCTCCACAGCCCAGCGCTCAACCGCTGTGCCACCAGGGAGGCCAATTTTCTATTTATGTTTCTTTAAAAAATTAAACTAGGTTGCTTTTTACTTATGTGAGGCCCTTCATTGATTTCTTTTTTGGGTGGATCCATGTCCCTCAGTAGAAAATGTCCCTGCCCCTAGTTTAGAGGGTCTCTAGTTTCATTTTTTTTCACTTTCAAGCTACCTTTTAGTGACCACAAGGGGATTGCTGCCTAGTGTTGGGGGGATGTGCCCTCTGGTGTTGCCAAAAGTTCTAGCTTTCCTGGATGCAGGCTTCTTTTTTCTCTTTGACTTAAATCATCTCATCTCCTCTTTAGGCCTGTTCCAGCCCCATTCCCCAGTGTCAGGGGGCAGTGCCCCTCAGATCCCTGGGGATAGATCCCTGGGGAAGGAACCTGGTTTAGAACAGTAAATATTGGGCAAGGTAAACAGCCTTCTCTTTGTGCTTCTGTATTTAAATTACCTCCCTTTTGAACTGAGTTACCTGGGGTGTCTGTCTGGGGAGTGGGGGGCAATGTGAGAATTGATGCTGTTCTTTCTCTCACAACTTCTAGTGCTATTTTAATGCATCATGCAAAGCTCTTACATTTGTTCGATTATTAGCTATAGATTCCCTTGAATCACTGCTTCAAAATGGGCCCGTGCTAGGTCTTAAGTCTCCACGCACCTCCCTCTGGACAAAGGAGCATTTCTGTTTCATTCTTTAAGGGCCAATTTCTGTGGTCACTGAAAACCCTCTGAAAAGATTGGCTGAATTCAAATGTATTTCACGGTCAACTGCCGCCCTGACTCCTCGCGGCGCGAGTTCAAAGCCGTCGGAGTGAGGGCCTCGAGATGAGGGTCCCCAGAGGTGGCTCTGGCCCAGCTGTTGGGCGAGTCTGGGTTGCTGCAGCCCCTCTGGGCAGGAGCTCGTCACCCCACCAGCTGGAGACCAAGCTCCGCTGGACAAACTGCTGTTCTGTTGTGCTGGAATAAAGCTGTCAGCTCAGAGCCCGGGCAGGCTGCGTGTTGGGGAGGGGTAAGCTGCACATTTGGTGCTGGGGGCTGGGCTCCCTTCTGTGGCCCGGGCGCTGTGGTCACCATCTTTCCCATCTCTATTAAATGCTCTCAAGCCATGGGGGGCGGCTTCCACAAAAGTCTCCCTCTTTATTTGTCAACAGTTTGATTATATACCTCAGAGTGGATCTCTGCTCAGAGTTCATTAAGCTTTGTGGATTTGTAGATTAATATTTTCCATCACATTTGGAAATATTGTGCCATGAATTTTCACATATTGCCACTGTCCCTTTTTCTCCTCCCCCCGCCGCCCCGACTCCCCATTACGCATATGTGGGTATGTCTGATACTGTCCACAGGTCTCTAAGGGTCTATTAATTTTTTTTCTTTCTTTTTTTTCTCTTTGTTAAGCTCAATTGACCTAGCTTCAAGTTTATCGATTCTTTCTTCTCCCTGCTCAGATCTGTGATTGAATCCCTCTAGTGAATTTTTCACTTGAATTACTAACTTCTCCAACTCTAGAATTTTAATCTCTTTATTGATACTCTGTTTCTTGAAACATCATTTCTACCTTTATTTTAATTCTTTGGACATGGCCTCTTATTTCTTCGAATGTATTTAAAATAACTGCTTTAAAGTTTTTGTCTAGTAAGTCCAATATCTGGGCTTCTTCAGGGAACAGATGACCGCTTCTGCCCCACCTCCACCATGGGAGAACCATACTTTTTTTGTTCTTTGCTTGTCTAATATTTTTTGTTGCTGTTGTTGAAAACTTGACCATTTAAACAATATAATGTGGCAGCTCTGGAAATCAGATTTTCCCCCTTCCCCACGGTTTGTTCCTATTGCTATTTGTTGTTTGTTTAGGGTTTTTCTGAATTAGTCTTGTGTGGCCATTGACATCTCTGCTCACTCACCCAGATTCCCTAAAATGCTTGAAACCAATACATCACACAGCTTTTATTGCAGCGTTCTGTGCTTGGCAGCCTTCTACCTCAAGGTCAGCCAGAGGTGAGCGTGTAGGGTTTTCTCAGGTCTTTCCCACACGTGCACATGTTGATTTAGGTTTATAGGGTATTTGGGATACCTGCCATGTGTGGGCATCTTATTCTCCTGCTTTTTGAGTAGCCTATTGTTTACTCCAATTGTTATCTACTGCCTCTGGCAGTTGTGATATTAAACAATGGTCACTAATTGGTTTCGACAAAGGTCTCCTTCTTTTGACAAAGAGCTGTTGCCAAGAATGAGCTCAGAATCAGGTCAAACATGGACCACTTTGCAAGTGGGAATTTCCAATTAACTACCAGACAGATCAAATGATGATAATTCTCTAGGAATGAGATTTTGAAAGCGGTCCAATCCTGTTCTGTCCTCTCTTGTAGCTACCGGGCTGCTGGTTTTTACTGTGATTGTATTTTGCTGGTTTTCAAGGCTGAGGCAGAGCTGGGGAAGAGAGGACAGAAGTAGAGCAAATTATAACACCAGAAACTTACTCTTCTTACTAAAATTCACCTATTTTTATTAAATAAACACAAGCTGAATTGCTACAAACCTGGCTATATTTCCAAAATTCTGAAAATGTTGAGCCTGACCATTTTTGCCAACATTCTCATTGTTTTTATGGAGAAGGGAGTTTTGCAAGTTCTTATTCTGCCCTTTTTTCCTGATGTCATCCAAAGTTAGTATATTTAAAGCTCTTAACACAATGCTTGGCAGATAATGCTATGTGTCGATTTGTTGCTGTTGTTGTTATTGTAAATAATAAATAAGAGAACATGTATGAACTGTATTCCTCCCTCCAGAAAAAAAGTGATTCGTGAAGCACAGGAAGGGTGGGGAGGGAGGAAAAAGACGCCCACTTGCATAGAAAGGAGAGGCAGGAGGGAAGATACAGTCTTTGGAAGCCTGTTGGGGAAGGCAACGTGCACAAGTGTGTGGGGCATGACTCACTCTGGGCCGGGGCAGGAAGGTGCAAAGATGGACTGCTCAAGCGCAAGGCCAAGTCTTGCCTACTGGCCCCCTGAAACTGGTCCAGTGGCCTCCTGCCATCCTGAGCCTTCCTTGTATAGACCTGGCACACCTCCCTGCTCATCTGCCCTGTAAACTCAGCAGGCTTGAAAAGGCAGGTGCCTCCAAGGGCAGGTGGGCAGGCCAAGACGTGCGGCCCGTGCTTGGTCCCGGAGAGGGGGCCACGCCCTTTCCTGCCCAGGGCAGTGGGTTGGGTGATGCGCCTATTTATGGGCGTGGGCAGCTGTGGTGGGGGCACGGACATCTGGGCTATGTGATCCCCTCCAAGCATGCGTCTGTGCTTGTTAAAGCCCTCAGCCCCGGGGCTCTCTGTTCAAGACAGTTGGGCATTTACAAGTCTTCCGAGTGTCCAGTGGGAGTGAGCAAGGCGGGGCTTCCTGGAGCCCACAGGCGGGGAAGGAAGAGGAAGGGGAGCAGTGGGATAAACAGGGTTTGGACTCCCTTGTCCCCCGTGTAGGCTGTGAGGCCTTTGGGGACTCAACATTGACTTCCTTAGAGGGCAGAGTTCAGAGAACTCCTGGTGCTCTCAGGAACACCCCATTTTCTGGCCCACTGCACATTTACAAGCATTGGAAGGCACTTTATGCTGAGCCCGAGCACTGGGTGTTCCAGAAGGAAGCAGAGGCTGCCATGGGCTTTGGCGCCCACCCCTCCCATATTCACCCAGGGGCGTCGTGGGCAATGCATCATAGAGCCCTGGACACCGGTTCTCAACTTGGGGCCCCTTCGTCTGCCGTGAATGTAGAGAGAGGACTCTGTATTTGCAGCATGGACCCTAGTGTCTACTACCAGGAATTCCCGGCAAGGAGCATTCACTGTGTGATTCAGGCACAGGGTGGGAAACCAAGGAATGCTCTTAAATAGCTGTGCAGGAAATGCTCTCCAGCTCTGAAGGGGCTGAGCCACGAAGGGACGCGCAGAGGGCCAGTGGGCCTGACAAAAAGGCGGGGGCTCGTCTCAGCCGGGTCTTGCTCCACCAACATGCACCCCGTGCAGCCCCTCAGCCCTGCACTCCAAGATCTCCCATAGCCCCATGCTTGGTTTCATGCTCTGCTGGCGCCATCTTGAAATTCATAATAATAGTAATGACAGGGATATGTGCAGTTTCCTTTTGCACGGGGCCCTGTAAATTCTGGTGTCTACACTCAGCCTGGAGCCCGAGGAATGACCAGGCCAGCCCCCAGGGATTTGGTCCTCGTGGTCCCTGAGGACACGGGGCCACCCAGCCTGTCTTTCCAGGCATACCCAAGAGAGTGACCACTGGAGCCAGAAGCCCCTGGTCCACAGATTCTTCTCTATTGCGCCTTTTGTCCTGTCTGCCCAGACCCCTGGGTGAAAACCACGCCCAAGCCTCAGCAAGACAGAAATAGCGGGAGACAAATGCACCCATTTTTATAACCCAACTCTGGCCTGCAGCACAACCACATGCAATCCAGGTCCTCTTCCCTGGGCAAGGAGGCTGGCGGAGGCTCTGCACTGAGAGGGGGACCCCGTCCTGTCCCACGGCCACTTTCCCAGAGGTGGGGATGGGGGCAGAGTGGGTACGTTACCCCCAGGCAGGCTGATGGGTCCGCAGCTCTTGTCCCTGCTGTCCATCATGGCAATGCGCTTGATACAAAGCCGCCAGAGGCCGAAGTGGGCCACCTGGCAGGTGGCATTCTGCTGTTCCACCCGGGGGCTCAGCACAGCCCAGTAGTCTGTCACTGCGGCCACCATGGCCAGTACGATGCCCACCAGGACGCAGACGAGGGTCACGCGGACCTTCAGCGCTTTGTTCTGGGCCATGCCGGCCGCGGGTGTGTGCTCTGGGCGGCCGGTAGCAGCGGCTCTGCGGCAGGTGGCAGCCGGGCTGGTGGCCGTAGCAGGGGCGGAAGCTAAGTTTAGTGAGTCCAGCCGAGCCAGAGTGGGCTGGCCTTGGGGCTGAGGGACACTCGATGGGCCTGAGCAGCTGCCCAGACGTGTCAGGGGCCTGAGGGAGGCTTCTATTAATGCATCGCTGAGGATGGCTTCTCCTCGGGTTTCAGGGCTTTCTTCCCCTTTTGGAGCCAGAAATACCCCGGGGTGGGGTGAGGAATGGAGATGCTAGAGGGTGACTTGAGACCTCCCTGGGGCAGCAGCTCACGTACCTGCACTGGGAGGGGCTGGAGAGGACACGAGGTGGGTGGACGCCTGTTCTCTGCTGGTGGAGGGCGGGGTCCCTGGGGATGCAGGCTCCCCAGCCCTCTGTGCTCACACTGGCCTGGAGAGGGAGAGTGGGTCCTTGTCTTCACAGCCTGGGGGACTCAGGATGCTGCCTCGGGGCTTCTCGGGATGCCTTCCCAGGGCTGCTGGGGCCCACCACCCCCAGTGCCCCAGCCCCCAACCCCACCGCAGGAGGACTTTAGGTGGCTCCCGGCCTCGCATTACCCAGTGCTGCGCCCAGCAGCAGAATGTAACTTCCTTTTTGATTCTCTTTCCATCCTTCCAGTAACGTCAGAAGAAAAGCTGTTTGGGGCTAGTCTTTAACAGCGTTGACACTTGTAAATCATAAGTAGTGCAGAGAGGACAAGAATCTGGCTGCACTTGAAGCGGATTCTGTTTTTCACTGGAGTGTTTTCCTTTCACTTTCCATCAATGGCACATCATAAAGAGTTTCCGGTGGTGTCTTTACTTACTAAAGAAATATGTTTAAGTGAAAAACGATGAAAGTACTCTGATTTCCAGGTGACTATTAAGAGGCTAATGGGGGAGCAGAAGAAGCAGAGGTCATGTGGAAGCTTGGGAACCACCACCCCAGGGTCTGCCACCCCTGTCCTGCACCCTCGCCCCCGCTCGTACTCCAGCCTCCAGCTCCTGCATCCCTCACCCCCAGCCCCACCTGGCTCTGTTCACCAGGTGCCTCTTTTGCAGTGAGTCCAAGAAGCTGGTGACGGCCAAGAGGGACCCCTGAGATGAGCAGTATGTGGATCTTCAAATTGGCACAGCTTGAGAGAAACCCTGTCGGGGTACAGGTCTCCAGCCTGGGAATCAGCATGTTCATAGTGATAATTGTAACAACGACTCCGCTTCTGTGCTCACTGTCAGCCAGGCGCTGGGTGAAGCCACCCTGCAGGTAATCAGCTCCGGTCCAGGAGGTGAGGACAACTGTTACCCCATTTTACAGATCAGGATACAGAGGCTCAGAGACATGAAGTCACTTGTCCAAAGTCACAAATCAGGTCAGAGGTGAAGCTGAGTTTCAGAACCCAGAGTTCAAATGCTTACCTGGGAGATCTGTGTTTTCAGAGGAGGCAAATTCTATTTTTTTTCCTGCTCTTCTAACTTCTTGGCTCCGTCTTCTGCATCAAATGACAGATTGACTAGAGAAAAGCGAATACGTTTATTTCATCGAAGTTTTATGTGGCATGGGAGTCTTGACATGGGAAGGAAAGAAAATAATGGCTAAACTTGAGCATTTTACTCCTGGACGTGAGGAGGGGTGGAGAGTCGTGGGAGGACACGATAGGACAGGAAAAGGGCCTGAGCTGGTGTGTGAGCTGGGGAAATGCAAGGTCTCTTCTTCTGGATCCTTCTTTTGGCGACAAGGGTGTTCCTGTCTTCCAGGTACCTGAGGTCATCTTATACCGGGCAAAAGGGGCTTTAAAATTGGCCAAAGGCACTGCCCAAATTGCTTACCGGTCACTATCTTAATTTTGCACCCACGCACACAATTGCAAGACTACTCAGGCTTAGGCCACAATAACAATGGGATTTATTTAACAAACAGGGAAAAACAAAGAGTTACTGAGGCCAAATATGTCCAGTCCTTTTAAGTCCCAAAGAAAAAGCAACAAAGGCATCATCTTCTGCCCCTGTGTACGTGGAGCTCCTCTTCCAAACAATAGGCCACGTTTTCAAGATGGCGTCTTCCTGCCTCTGCAGATGTGCAGCAACCAGACTGTAGGCCAGGTTCCAACTCATGAGGACGACACAGGACACAACTGGAGATGCTCCCGGGGCTGCCATGGTGCCCCAGCACAGCACCAGGCCAACAACACTGAAAACCGCAACTACGGTGGCCAGACAACCCAACAGACTGCACTCACGCATTTTAGGAAGGCGCCTGCTTTGGGCCTCTGCCTTCTTCCGTCGGCTGCAGTAAAGACAAAACCAGGAACAGTTTCCGTCGCTCGGCTACTTGCAAAGCCTCCAAAGTCGCTGGTCCCAAAGTCACTGAAGATTCCAAAAATGTTCAATCTATGTCCTGGCGGCTCAGAAACTTCTGGCGTCTGATTTCCAAACTATCTTGGCAGCTACATTTCTTGCCGCTGCTTTCTTCTATTCCTACATCCTCTCGACAGAATCCCCTTTTTCGGTCCCTTTTATTTCTCATCAGAGTCTCCACCCCAAACTACAATACCTTTTTAGCATTTCCCTGGGGCTGTCTGTCCTCATTAGCAACTACAGGACTTTGGCTTGAGCCCCCTTACAATCTCACCTGAGCGACTGATGAGCTCCTTTAGGGAAGGTCAGAAAGTCCTTCCTGCACCTGCTGTTTGTCAAATTCCTTCAGCTTAAAATTGTGAAGGTGCCATGTTTTGGGGTAGCAGGTCTTAACTCCCATTGTGATTGATAAAGGAACCTGCGGCCTAGAGAGGTAAAGTAACAGGCCAGGTCTCACCCACCCCCTGGCAGGGGCCGGTTACCTCTGAACTTGTTCTGCCTCGGAAGCCGCTGAAGAGAATCACGCAATGATTCTCTCAACTTCCTCCTCACTGTGCTGCTCCCTGCCCCGCCCAGCTCTGCTCCCCAGGTGGCTAGCTTAATCGCTGCTGCCCTGCCAGGCAGGTGAGCCTCTCCCAGAGACGCCTGGGAGCAGGGACGCAGCTCTTGGCCTCTGTGGACCCACTTCAGGAGCCAGGCAACTGGGGTTCTCATGGGGTGCTAGGCAGCCTGAGGCCTACCCACAGTGTGCCCGGCGCAGCAGCAAAGCCAAGGACAGCAAAGAAGCCTCTTGTGTTTTCACACGCATGTCTAGAAAGAGGGGATTTTAATTTTAGCACTATTTGTAGGTGGGGTATCATTTGAAGAGATACAAGGGTATTTGGTGTAGCAGGGGAGAGAGTGAAGGGAGCTTCTGAAGATCTTGGGAAGCAGGCCTGGCATTCGGGGCGTACTCAGCACTTGGGGTGCACTCAGCATCCACCTCCACAATGCTGCAGGCTCCTCAGAGAAGCCAGGCTTTGCCCTCCCCAGTGGGGGGCAGGTGTGTGACACATGGGGGGTCCTGAGTCCTCCCACCCAGGGAGCAAAGGCATTAAAGATTGATGCCTCTTCCTTTTGAAGCAGCGTTTGTGTGACTGCCACCAGCCTGGCTGCCCTGGGGATGGCAGACGAGCCTGCCCTCTCTCCCCCTTTACCCAGGCGCCTTCAAACAGACCTTTCTTGTTCAGAGAGGCCACTCTCCTGCTCAGCTGCCCTGGTCTTGCTGGGCCAGGTAGACACTGGCATTTGCTGGGAGCTGGGCTGGGTTCACGTCTCAGTAGAGGCCCTGCCCTGTCCAGTGCCACCTCAACAGCATATTTTATGGAGTGGGAACCAGTCTGCAGTGCCAGAGTGGCCCTGAGACTCAGGCCCTGCTGTGCTGGCCTCCAGCTGTGTGGCTCCCAGCAAGGCGTCAGCCTCCCTGAGCCGCTCTTTCGACATCTGTAAAATGAGGGTGGTGGCACCCGGCGTGGGGCCGGCGCGGTGATCAGAGGTCACGCACTTTACCAGCTCAGCCTGTGGTCACTGTGCCCCCTAACCCAAATGTGGGACCCCCAACCCCAAGGTGAAGATATTTGGAGGTGGCCTGTGGGAGAGGATTAGGTCTAGATGAAGCCTGAGGGTGGGGCCTGTAGCGTGGAGTCAGTGCCCTTATGCGAAGAGACCCAAGAACTGGCCCTTTCTCTGCCACAAGACATGCAGCCAGAAGGTGGCAAGTGACCTGGCTCTGAGCTCAGACTTCCATCCTCCAGAAATGTGAGAAAATGAATATCTAGGGTGTTTAAGTCCCTCCACTCGTGGTATTTTGTTACAGGAGCCGGAGCTGAAGAATACAGCAGGGAATGGACCCAGGATGGCCATTGCTGCCGTTACTAATAATATTAATATTATCTGCTATTAATACTAGATGGGCCAGCTTTCTCTCCTGACTTAGAAGCGTTTGGGGGGTCGGGATGCTGAGACTGTCTTACTCCTCCTGAGTCCCCTCAGAGAACCCAGGATCTGAGCCCAGGATAGAATCTTCATAAATGTTTGTTGAATGACTGTTGGATCAGTGGATGAACAGAGGGACTGGAAGAAGGGGACCGAGGCCAATTAGTTTACCCTGCCCGATGATCCGAAGGACGTTTCTGTGTGGTTGAAAGCCATGGGGATGTACACAGTGGCAGCTGGGGCAGAACCAGAGCCAATC
This sequence comes from Scalopus aquaticus, assembly GCA_004024925.1. Lineage (NCBI taxonomy): Eukaryota > Metazoa > Chordata > Mammalia > Eulipotyphla > Talpidae > Scalopus > Scalopus aquaticus. The sequence goes on from PVIJ01019157.1 coordinate 11,716, forward strand.
AGCCTGGCGTGCTGAGGGTCCCTCTAGGCGGGCCACTCTCGCTCTGTGAGCAAGTTCAAAAGGAAGCCGTCTCCGGAGACATTTTCCAGTCTTCAAAGTCGAGACAGCACGCTCAGTGAAGTGGGAGCTGTCTGCGTTTTACTCGTCCGGATGAGCCCGATTCCATTTGTCCCAGGTGACTGCCCTTTCCCCGAGCCGGACCAGATATAGCCGGGGAAGTGAAACATCTCCCGGAGATGGCCTCGTTCTGGGCCTGGCCCAAGGCGTCCTCTTTGGTCCTGTGCTGACTTGATTTTAAGCTCAGGCTTCAGTGGGCTGAGAAATGGCCTTCGGGGCTTGATCTTAAGCTATTAGCAAAAACAAGCACCAAGCAATCCCTCAACCGCACTTTATCTCCCTCCCTGAGCCCTTCACCTCGCCCTTGGTTCATCATGCTAACTGCCCCCGAAGCCCACCGGTGAACTGAAGAGGCCGAGGGTCAGTGCGCGGGGCTCCTGGGGAAAGCACGAATCCTCCTGGGGAAGGAGATGAAAGCTTGATCCAGCCTTGCTGCTGATGGCTGCACCCATTCTCTGGCTTACAGAGCACAGAGTAGATCCACTGTGTGGGGTTAGAGTGAGCACGAGGCAGTTACATGTGTGCATGGGGGCACACACCTGGAGGCTGTCTTGTCCCCACCTCACGAGAAGCCCCTTGGACTTGGAGAGGCAAAGGGCCTGCAGTGTCACTGTCCGCAGCATGGGCAGCGATAGGAGACATGGAGTCGAGCTGCCTCAAAGAATGAAGCGCAAACAGCCGTCATCCCTGATCAGACCGTGGCCAAGAGATGACTGGCTTGATGAGCGTGGGGAAAGCCCATGAATTCCTTTTCTTCCTCTCCCTCTGGGAGAGATTTTGGAGGGCCCTGACATGAGTGGGTATTGACAGAGCTGAAGAATATTATTTTGTGAATGTTACTGTCATCCACTCATTCATCAGATATTTGCTGGTCACCTTAAGGCTATTAACATGATAAGAGCAGGGTCTGCTCTTGAGGTGTCTGGTGGGAGGGTGGACATAAGCCATCCACGAAAGTCCTCTGTGAGGAGCAGAGGGCATGCAGAAGAGTGGTTGAGTAAAGGGTTAAATCAGCAGGGTTGGGTTGTCTGAATCCTGCCTCTGTTGGCTCCTGGGAGAGGACCTCGAGGTCCTTAGACTATCCTGCCTGATACTCTTATGTCTTTGCATAGCTCGGGCCTTCGGCCACCCTGGAGGTTGTGCTGAGGTGTGATGTATGGCGGAACTGGACCATGCCAGACTGGGTAACCTCTGGGAGAGCGAGGTACTGAGCCCCGAAGTCCACCACGTGCATGCTCTGGACCTACACGACTGTCACTCAGTGGAAACCTGGATGCAACTCTCATCTCGGTGAGCCTCCCTGCCTGGCCTGGCTTTGTGGGTGCTGTCACACAGCATAATTGGGAGGGTCAAGCTCTGTCTGCACAACTCCATTGGGTGAGGACTAGAAGTTCTTGCCTGATCTTTCCTGGACTCTGGTCCATATACCCTTTTCCTTTGCTGATTTAAATCTCTGGCCTTTCATGGTTATAAACCATAATCGTGAGCATAACAGTTTTTCAGAATTCTGAGCTTAGTGAATCCCTAGTTTGGGGTGATCTTAGGGATTCCAACACTCTAGGCGAGGGGCCATGACCCGGGGGCATGGGTTAAGAGGAGACTCTGAGTGAACTGGAAGATGAATGGGGATAAGCTGTGTGGAGCTGAGGGGCGGGAAGAGTTCTAGACTAGAATTTGCATAAGTGTTAGGTCTGGGCAGGTCCAAGGAAGGGGTAGGAGAGGGGGGAGAGGGAAAGGCCAGAGGTGGGCAGGGATCAGACCTGGTAGGGTCTGATAAACCATGTCAGAAAATAGTGTGCCTGTGTTCTAAGAGTGGTGGGAGCTATCAGAGTTTTAAACAAGTACATGTGTCTACATCGACTTAGGACTGAAGTAAAGGTGATTGAAGGGGGGTGAGACTGGCATAATGAGTGGCTGTCGCTGTCACCAAGGGCCTGAAGCAAGGTGGCCTGGTGGTGGGGGCTGAGGCAGGAAGGGCTATGTGGGGAGAATACACAGGAGGGTGCCCCAAAGGGGTTTGCAAGAGAGAGTGCTGTAGTGGGGGTGGGAAGGATTTGGAATTTCAGATTTGGAGGCTTGGGATAGTGATACCACTGATGACATGTGCTTGAGGAGAAAGACTGGACTTTGAGGAAATGAGTTCAGGCTGTGTTGCTGTAACAAAGAGACCCCCAAGGCAGGGGCTTTGTCAGGTAGAGGAGTGTCTCTTCCGCAGCACAGTCCAGCTAGTTGGTCTGGAGGGCTGGTCGTCTCCACCCAATTGTGTGTGGACCTGGCTACCTTCCATCTTCTTTCTCCATCATGCTCTAGGAGCTGTTCTCACTTGCAAGGCCAGAACTGGGTCACTGATATGGTAGGTTCCAGCCCCCAGGAAGGGGGAGAGCGGGGATTCAAGTCAAACAATTTCCACGTGGGCAGTGGGCACAGGAGTTACATGAAGCACTTGAATTGGTAAGAACTCATGCCCATGCCCTTACCTAAGAGCCTCCGGGTGGCTCTATAGCCAGCTAAGGCTCTCTCCAAGAAGAGGGGAGAACAAATCTTGGCCGACTTGAAGGCTGTGGCTAGAGAGGAAGTTGCTGACCCTGACGATTACAAGGGGAGGGATTGTTAGGAGTGATGACAAGATCCAGTTGGAGGTGAAAGTCAATAGAGGTGAGAGGTCAGATAGGCAGAGGTGATAAGGTCACATAGTCAAAGGAAGTGAGAGCTGGCGTCAAAGTAGTTAACCTTACAGATGTTGATGTGGCCCAGTTTGATGGCACAGGCCTTGGGGCACAGAGGAGGGCTTCGACGGCCAGGAACGAGTGCAAGAGGTGACAGTGGCGAGAAGGGTCCAAGCTCCCAGAGAGGGCTTTTCCCCGGGAGGGTGGAGGTGCAATGGTTTGGAGGTATCAGCACCTCCAGCATTCTCCTCTCTTGCAATGGTCAACAATCTAGGACATGCATTCATCAAGGTCTTCTCTGACCACACACTTCTGTTCCTGAGACTGCACCAGCAATTTTGTTGGAAGCTGCAAGTTTAAAAATATCTGTATCAGGAGTATCTGCCCCAGTCTCCCTTTAGACTCTGAGGTCCTTCAGATCCCCTTCTCCCTTCTCCCCACTCTTGGGCCTGAGGGGAGCTGGGCAGCCGGGAGTGTTATATTGGGAACATATATATAGGGGGCCCTGCAGTAGAACAGACAGCTTTTACTGAGAGGATTGGAGGAAGAGGTGCCCTAGAGGGAGAGAATGGTTTTATTGATCGCAGGAGGTGGCGGGAAAGCTCAGGAAGGAGTTCTGAAGATGCAAGGGCTCCAGAGGGCTCTGTGGAGATGGGGATGAAGGGAGGTGGGCCGGAAAGAAGAAACCTGAAGCCAGTTGGGGGTGCTGGGGGGGGAGACGAGGGGGGCAGGTTGTATCTTGCAAAAGCGGCCACCTCAGTATTTCTGTCCCCATCTGTTTCATCAGCAGAGGCAGCCTATTTCTCCCCTTGAACGGAACTGGGATTTTTTTGGACTTAAAACACACTTCCAATGGGAGAGATACAGGTTAAAGTCACGAGACACCTGTGAGAATGGCACATATTAAAAAGGCCAATACCAACAAGTGCTGGAGAGGATGCTGGGAAAGAGAAACCCGATCACACTGTTGGTGGGAAGTGAATTTGTGCAGACATTATGCAAAGAAATCTGGACTGACCTTAAAAATACTAAAGGGCTTCCTTGGTGGCGCAGCGGTTAAGCGCTGCGCTGTGTAACTGTTGGCAGCAGCGATGTGAGTTCAATGCCCAGCCGGGGAGAATCCCACATGCCGTGGCAGACCTCTCCTGCCTCTCCCACTGCTCCCCTCAGCAGTGTATTTCTGTCAATCTGCCTGTTCTGCTCCCCGCTCTGTCTCTGGTGAACCCTCTCGCCACCCTACACCTCTGGCCTGTACCCCAGCTTGTATATATAAATAAATAAATCTTTAAAAAAAAACAAAACTAAAAAGGGAAATGCAGGATGACCCAGCCGTTCCTCTCATAGGCACCCATCCAACGAATTCGAAACCATCAACACTCAAAAACGTGTGCTCCACTGCGTTCATGGCGGCATCATTTGCAAGAACCAGGACATACAAAAGTCAATGTCCATTGATGGGAGATTGGATCCAGAAGAGGTGGTCTGTCCACACCCTGAAATTCACGAATACATTTTATTCTTTTTTTTTAAAGATTTATTTATTTTTGCATACAAGCTGGGGTGCAGGCCAGAGGGTTCACCAAAGACAGAGTGGGGAGCAGAACAGGTAGATCAACCAAAATACACTGCTGAGGGGAGCAGCGGGTGAGGCAGGAGAGGTCTGCTGCACCATGTGGGAAGCTCCCTGGCTGGGCATTGAACTCGTGCCACAGCCATCAACAGCTCCACAGCACCACCAGGGAAGCCCATGAATTTTATTCTTTATGACTGAATCCTAGTCACCCATACAGAAAGAAGAAATGCAGTTATTTATACAAAATGGAGGGAGTTGCAGGGACGTATGTGCGGTGAAGCAAGTCAGAATGACATTCTGGACACTCACATAGCAGTGATATGATAAAGTAAAATATTTATAAAAAGTAGTGGACATGAACAAACTCTGCAAGGGCATGTGAGGTTAAGGTGGGGGAGGGGAAAGGACAGGGGATATAAGGGCAGGTGGGGGAGGAAATATTTGTCATTATTTTTGAAAATTTTGGTTGAACACTACTTGATTTAGCAATTTACAGGGGAAAATAGTGGAAGTGATGCTATGTGACTTCTGAGACTTCAGCTGTCCTCTCTTGCCTTGGGAACTTGCCCTTGAGCCCAGGTACAAGGCTGGGACGGACTTGGAGTCTTCCAGCTGAACAGACACAGGCCATCTGGTCCCATCTCTATCCAGCAGAGATAAGAATCCGTGAGCATATTCAATGTTAAGTTTGGGATAATTAAAAAATTTTTTTTCTTACATTGTCCGTTTTTGTGCAATATTTGATTTCTCCCCTGAGGTGTAGTCCCCATAATTCTCCCACCAGCACAGCACCTGTGAACCATCACTATCATCCCTTATGCTCTTCCTTCGTCTTTTGGACCCCTCTCCCTTCCCCTCCCCTGCTGCATGCCTCAGATCTATAGTCTGCCTGCAAGTTTTGTCTTTTTCCTGATCCTTTGTTAGGTTTCCCCATATTTCCCCTATAAATGAAACTGTCTGATATTTTTCTTTTTCCTTTTGACTTATTTCGCTTAGCATAATTGTTTGGGGTAATTTGTTACATGGCCTTACTAGCTGATACACTCAGTGGCTGGAAGAAATGGCATTTTGTGTGACAGATGGCATTTCAATGGGAAGAGGGATGAAGCAGCCTCAGCCCTCCCACAGGAACTCAGCTTGCTACTGCTTTCCAGAAACTGGGCAAGGTGTGGGGGAGGGGAAGCTGTTATCCCTGAAGCCCAGACCCAGAGGGTGCGTGGAGATGAGATTCTGACTGTGTTGTGAGTGGATAAGGAGCCTCTAGCTCAAGCTGGGCCAGAAGTTCACAGTGAGAAGCCACCAGAGCTCAAAGCCAACCGAGTTGCAACATTTTTGTCCATTCAGCAACACTTAAGAAACGGCCATAGCTGTCTTTGATGCAGCCATAAAAAAGTAAGTTCTTGGGCCTCCCTGGTGGCGCAACAGGTTAAGTCTCAGCACTAGGAAGCAATCCGCAGCCACTGCAGCATGAGTTCGATCCCTGGCCAGGGAGATTCCCACATGGCACAGCAGACCTCTCCTGTCTCCCTGTTGCTCCCCTCAGCAGTGTATTTCAGTAGATCCACCTGTTCTGCTCCCTACTCTGTCTCTGGTGAATCCTCTCACTCACTCACACCTCTGGCCCGCACCCCAGTTCTTGTATGGATAAAAAAAATAAATCTTTTTTTTAAAAAAGTAGGTCCTTAAGAAATATTTAAAGATGTGGGAAGGTTCTGCTGGAAAGCAAGCAGACTGTTAAGCTGTACCCTCCCCCCTACACACACACACTTGGGTGTTAGCCATCCTTCTCCCTGGGCAGGAGAACTTGGGTTGACATGGTTTCCTTCTTACACTTTTTTGCGTTGTTCAGATTTTTTAAGGTAAAATGTACAACACTTACAATAAGGAAAACAGAAGTTTTTTTTTTTTTAAAGACTTGGTGTCTGCCGTCTAATTTGTGGGTTCTGGGGACCCTGCAGAAAACTTACCAGCATGTCGGCCCCTGCAAACCTCTCTCCAGAGCTCTAAGCACCTGAGCGTGCGACCCTCTTCGACGGAAGACTTCCGCTCCCGAAGGTGTCCTGGCAGTTTTGTTGAAAATGGCAAGTTTAAAAATATCTGTATCAGGGCCTCCCCGGTGGCGCAGCGGTTAAGCGCTGCGCTGTGGAGCTGTCGGCAGCGGCGATGCGAGTTCGACGCCCAGCCGGGGAGAATCCCACATGGTGCCGCAGACCTCTCCTGCCTCGCCCGCTGCTCCCCTCAGCAGTGTATTTCTGATCTGCCTGTTCTGCTCCCCGCTCTGTCTCTGGTGAACCCTCTCGCCGCCCCACAGCTCTGGCTTGTACCCCAGCTTGTATGTATAAATAAAAAATAAATCTTTAAAAAAAATATCTATATCAGGTGTATCTCCCCCATCTTCCCCTCTGGAGTCCCTGAGTGTCTCCCCTCCCCCCACCTTTCATAACTAGGACCAGGCAGCCAGGGTGCTAAATTAGGAAGCAGTGGGGGGAGCTGTCATCCAGTGGCTGGCTGTAAGCTTGCTGCAGGGAGGCCTCCCTCATCTCCCCTTCTGCCCCCTCCTCCCCACACTTCTGCTCTTTGCCAGCTCCAGCTGGGGACCCACCACCAGATCCCTCCAGGACAGCAAGACCCCCCCTCCCCCCCCCTCGCAGGTGTCTTGCAGCCTGTATTTCTTCCATGGAGCCCTGAAGGCCCTGTAGAATTTGAGGGTTGCAGGGCCTGCAGAGAAAGCAGCATTCTGGGAACTCCTCCACCCAGTAGATGCTAGTAGCACCCTCTTTCAAGCTGCCACAACCAAAAATTCCTGGGTATCAGCCAGGGTTGCAGCTGGGACAGGAACCCTCTCCTGGGCAGCTCCTCCAGGTTTCCCCCAAACCAGAGCAGTGGACACGGGCATCCACAGGCCTTGCTCTCAGAGTGCTGCCTCCAAGGGCTGTTCTAGAACCATTCATCTTGTGGGACTCCTTGAGTGTCGCGCGCGTCGCCTGATGTGCCTGAAACTCACTCTAATGCTAATTAGCCAGCAGGGCCATTTAGGAAGCTGCCTTATTGGTTCAAGTTCACTTCCTTCTACCAGCAACCTTGGGAGGGACCTGGCACCTCCCTGTGAGACCTTCCCTTCCTCATCTGACCCGGGAGAGAACTGGGTCACTTGCCCAGCGCTGCCAGGGTGAGCAGAGGATTTGACCTCAGACATGCGGGCTCCTGGCCACCCCCCTGCAGCTGCCGGGGTATGGGCGGAGAGGGCGCCCCTGGGTGTGGCTGGGCCAGGTGTCAGCTTATTCTCCCTCTGCCTGTGGGGCTGAATTCCAGCAGCACTTTGTTTCCAGACCCAGGGACGAAAGCACCCCCTAACCCATGCAGGACAGGTACAGGACAGCCAACTTCTGTTTCCAAAACCATTGGCTCTAAGTGAAGAGGGAAAAAGCAGAAATTGAAACGCGTGGCATTGGGAAAAAATAAATGAGTTTTCTTAATATATCCTTAGGCCGGACACGAGTACCCAAGTGTGGGCTCACACACACCCCGTCCTTCCTGGGCCTGAGTGTGCCTCACCGGGCAAGAAGGCTGGTGCATGGTGTCTCGGCCTGGCGTTGACATTTTGTTCCAGATCATTCTTGGGAAGGAGGGGGCTGCTCTGTAGTATGTTTAGTGGCATCTTGGTCTCCCCCAAGTAGGTGCCAGTAACACCCCCTTTGCAAGCCGTGACAACCAAAGTTGTCTCCGGAAGTTGGCAAATGTTCCCTGGGGAGCAAGGTGTCCCCTATTATAGAATCACTGGGTGAGTAATATCTCCCTTTCGTGTTATGGAAATCCTCAAAACAATTTCCTTCCTTCTAGTCCCCTCCCCCTATTCCCTGCCCCCACACCTGTTCCCCTTGGGCTGAATTCTTCTGTGAGGAGCAGAGCAAATGAGATGAGTCCTGGGCCTGTGCCCCCTGCTGGTGGTGACGCCCTGTGATTCTGTGGTCTGGGCCAAGGCACACGCAAGCCTGCGCCTCCACCCAGGAGGAACGGAGGAACCAGGGCCCAATTTACACATGGGGTGTCTGGAGCAGACAGGAGGCCACAGCACAGTGGAGCTGAGGGAGGGCTTAGGCCACGCAGAGATGATGCAATGCCAGGTAAGGAGGGAAAACAGTTTGGGGGCAGCGCCAGCCTCAGCTCCCTGGTCCATGTTTTTGGTGCCTTCCTTTTCCCCTTTGGTAGCTGTGTCTTTGGTGTCCCGTCTTTGGGGACTGGCTTCACCTGAAACTGAGAGGCAGCAAGCCCTCAAGCCTCCTCCAATCTGGTCCCAACAGTGCACTGAGCTCGGAGACCAAGGTCTGGGCTATCCCCTTTGTTGGGGCCCGGCTGGGAAGGCCTTTGTGGGGCTGAAGTTCTCTTGAAGGAGGCTCAAGCGTTTGCTCCCTGTCAGTTCCAGAGGAAGCCGGTGGCTCTCAGGAGAAAACGCAGAATCCTGAGTTTTAGGAATGAATGGGGAGCGTGTCACTGGAAGCGAGGGCTGCAGCTTGGGTGCGACCAGGGAAGGACTTCGACTGTCTACTCCTCGTGCCTCCCAGGAAGGGAGGGCCGATGTCCAGCCAGTGTCCACACACAAGGACGGGACTTGATGGTCACAGCTGCTGCCTCCTGTGACCAGCCGGGCTGTGCCGATGTGTCAGCATCACCCTGACCAGAGGGGGCCCCGGTCCCGTCCTCCGCCCCTCACCCCCCCTCCCCGTACGTGGGGACGGTGGTGGCCGGCTGCCCTGGCTGGGACTGGACAGTCGTGTCCTCTTCGGCCTCTGGTAAGAGCCACAGTCCCCCCGCCCCCCCCCCCTCCAACCTGTGGCCGAGCTCACTTTTTCCCACTCCCACTGCTCTATCCAGTCAGTCAGGTTCTGGAAGGGGAAGGGGGCTGGAAAGCGCAGTTCTGAGACTCCGGCCAGGCGTTTGGGGCCTCTGGGGCTGTGGCTCTGTCTGCTGGTCCCCACCCTGCAGCTTCTGAGGACAGGCCTGACTTGCTCCGCTGCCCAGATGCCCATGTCACAGAGGGGTCACCTATCCATCTCCTAGCTCATCTGTGAAAAGGCACCTCCCAGAAGCCTACACCAGCCAAGCTGGGGTGCTGGGGAGGTGGCCAGGGACTCAGATTAAAACCAGAGAAACCAGCCTTGACCAGCACAGAGCCCGCCCTCCCTCCCTCCCTCCCTCCCTCCCTCTCTTTCCCCTGCTGGAGGGTCCACAGCATGCCCCAGACCCGGGGACACTGTTTACCTTAAGCGTCCACAAAGACTTGAGGGGTGCTCTCCTCCTCCCCCGACACCAAAAAGAGAACATTTTAAAAATGTTTTTATTTAATTAAAAAAAGAGACAGAACTAACAACCCAAAACCAGTAGTAGATACAGAATTCACAGGTGCTTAACTGGCGAGACACACAGGGGCTGGCGGGAGAGGGTAGGGGCCGGGAGGAGGGCGAGGAGGTGGGTACAGGCCACTATGTACCCCCCTGGGGCACAGGTCTCGACAGGCAGCGGGAGGCAGCCCTGCTCCCTTCCCAAGGCGGCCCGTCCCCAGCTGTGATGTGGTGAGGGGAAGGCGTGACCCAGAGACGAGCTCCCCAGAGGAGAGGCCAGGGGGCCTGAGGTGGTTCTGCTCCCTGCTCTTCCGTCCTCTTGGTCACTTCTTTCTACCCGTTCCTGGTCCCTAGAGTGGCCCCGTGTGCTCGGCCTGGGGCTGGGCAGGAGGTAGGATTCAGTGGAACTCAGCCTTCTCCATGAGTGATGGAAACTTCTGGGGCAGTGGGTAGGGAGGGGTTTATGTGGGGGAGACAGCAAGCCTGCTTTGCTTCTGGAAGTAACAGAAGGGTCTCAGGGCCTTCCTGCGTCCGCAGACCTCCTTTAGCCCGGCAAGATGGTGCCATGGCAGAGGGGGGGTGAGGGTGGTCAGGTGGGGGGGGTGGGGCAGGTGGGGAGCCACAGCAGGCGGGCCACGAGCCCTGACACTTCAGCATTCACTCTGCACATGCTGGGACAAACCACCCACAGACCCCAGCTCGCCGGCGGACGGGGCGTGGGGCAAGCACGGAAGGGCCCCGCACGCCGCCCACGTCAGCTGGCCAGTCCACAGGGCCGTCAGTCGGAGGTGGTACAGGCGGAACAGGCGGTACAGGCGGACACCCCCTCTCCCAGGGGAAGAGGGCGGCCATGCCGACAACCTCGATCTGAACTCCTGGGGCTCGAGTCTGCCCTGGGCCTCTGGGAACAGGTGGCTGAGGTAAGAACTGGCCGGTCACTTCCAAGGTCAACAGCTACCAGGGTCACAGACGATTGTTCAAGATTGGATTACGAAGTCTCAAAAAGTAAGAAACGATTTCTCTTTAGAAAGCACGCGTCTTATATAAAAGAGGGGAAGCTCCATCCTCGGAACATGGACCCGCTTCCGTGTCCTCTGCTTGCTTGGGGGAGGGGGTGGAAATCGTTGGAAAAATGTCAGACCCGGAACCCACCTCCTTGGTTCCCAAGAGCTGAGACTTCGCTCTCCTCAGGAGGAAGAGAAGCTCAGCTCCGCTCTTTATCCAAACTTCCTCCGCTGAGCCCTTTCAGGTGGTGGCAGAATAAATTACAATAATAGGAGTCGGGGGAGGGTGGCTGCTACTTTTTAAGACGAGGAAACGAATGTCACTTGCTCTCCTGGCATCTATTTGCAATAAATTGTGATTAAGAACCACCAAGGAAATGGGTGTTTGTTCTGTTTTTTTGGTCCTGTTCACACTGGGGGCTCCCTGTCTTGCCCAGAAGTTTAGGCTCCTGAGGCCACAGAGGAGGCTCTGTCCTCTCCCTCAGGAGGGACAGAGGGAGCTGCTCCCCAGGTCACTGGGAGGGACAGAGCAAGAGGGGCCCTGTGGCCACCTCTTCCCTGACCCTTGGAATGTTCCAGACTCTCAAGCACAGTCATCGTGTCCTGCTCTCTGTGTGAGGCAGAAACTTCCAGAAGCAGACAGGAAAGCCAGCAACAGACTCTGGCCTTTACCTCACGCCCGGGCCTGGGGGGGCCTCCTCCTCGGCAATTTCTCCACAGGCCTCAGTTTCCTCAGGTCTAGAGAGGTCGACCCCAGGACAGCACCAGTTGGCCTCAGGGCTTTCTCCTCAGGGTCAGTTATTTCAACAGCAGGCCACTGCCAGAGAGAGAGAGCGCGGGGAAGGGAGCCAGCTTCGTTCCTCGCTGCTGGCTCACAGACACGGGAACCTCAGGTTAAAAAGCAGCTGACCAGTGTCCAAAGGCCCCAGTGAGCCCGGAGAGCCCTCCCGCTGGCTCGGCGCTGGCAGGGAGGGGAGGCCCTGAGCGCCCGCAATTCCTGCAAGGTTTGTTTCCGAGAGGAGAGAATGGCTCGATTTTATTTCCCCGGGTTCGCAAGGCCGTGCAGCCTCAGGAAAGCTTTTGGCCTCCTGGGAGATTTGGGAACCCAGGGGCTTTAAAAGACCCTGTCAGGGGGCTAAAGTCAGCCTCCCGCTTCGCTCCAAGGCAGCCCGGGACATTATGGAGCCCAGGGAGGGTGGGGTTTGGCGGCAGGCCCACCGTTGGTCCGTCTGAAGGGTGGAAGCCCTGGGGATCCTGGCGTTCGGGGGAGAGGCCGGCGCTGGAGAAGGGGCGGCTCACACGGGAGTCGTCCGCCGGTTCAGCATGCTGAGGTGCAGGCCTTCCTTCAGGTCCTGCTGGAAGAAGTCGTGCACCTGCAGGAAGCTGGCCTCCTGGTCGGGGCTGTAGCTGGCGGCGGTGGTCACCTTGAGGGGCTCCCTGGACAGCGTGTACATGGACAGCTCGCCCATGGGGATGGCCCCGGTGATCTTCAGGCCCACAGGGGACGTGTCCCTGGAGGGCGAGGCCTCGGTGGACCTGGAGCTGGACCGCGAGCGCCGTCGCCGGTACCTGTAGCTGGGCATCCTGGCGTAGGGGGACGACGAGGGCGCCTTGAGGAACTCCCTCTTGGTCTTAAACCTCAGCTCTTTATTTTTCTCAATGTAAATGTTCACGGCCAGGACGCCCACCGTCTCGGCCACAATGAAAGACAGGGCTCCGAAGTAAAAAGACCAGCCGTAGTTGTAATGGTTCTTTTTGTCTTCGTCACGCTTGTCGCTCGGGTCACCCGTGTTGCTGGAAATGTAGACGATGATGCCGATGATGTTGCTGAGGCCTGGGAGGGAAGCAGGGGAGAAGGGGGAGAGGGAGGGGAGAAGGGGAGGG
>PVIJ01019158.1:0-24297 GCA_004024925.1 Scalopus aquaticus
AAGAGGGAGGGCGGTGATTAACAAGTGTTCAAATTTCACTTGTTGATGAAAATGTTTTATCAGGGAAATATGTTGGGTTGCCTGTACCAGCTTTAGTATATCCTGTATTATTTAGTAGATTATTGTGTCACCACAGAATACTTTTAGTTGCAAGTAACAAAAAACTGGAATTACGGTGGCTTAAAAAAAGAGAATTCTTTGTCCCACATAACAAGAAATCTAGAAATGTGTGGGTGACAGTGGCTTTAGTTCAGTAGCTCAGAGGTGTCACAAAGAGCTTATCTACAGTGTCCTTGGCCTTTCCCTAATGGTCACAGTGTGCCTGTGACTGAAGCATCATACTAGTGTTCCAGGAGTCAGGGACAGGTGAACAATCAGAAATGGATGAGATACATTTTTGATTCTGGGAATTGTTAGCCTGATTTTAAAAAGTAGTACTTTTTGTCTTTTATTGCAGAAGTAATATATATTTATTACCCAAAATATACTCCACCTATAATCTCACCATTCAGAAATAATCACTGCTTTCATTTTAGTGTTTATCCTTGTAGTTTAGTTATAAATGCACAAAAACATAGAATCATCCGTGTCTGTACTGCCTTGTAACTGATCTCTTAAAGCAACATCCATCTCTGTGCCCAGCACCTGGTAGATGCTTTAAAAAATTTACTGAAATCTTATTGACTAATTTAAAAATCACACTGAATATTTTTGAACATCTCTGAGTATTATTTATAGCATATGTTTTATATGTAACTTTTAGTAGCTACATATCACTCAACTATTTGAATGTTCCACACTTTTTTTATTACATGTAGATTTCTTCAAATTTTAGCTATGACAGTTCTGCACTGAACACCTACGTGCATACACTTTTTTTTGTTATTTTCCTTAGATAAATTTCTTTCAGAAGTTGAATCAGTGGGTCCAAGAGAATACCACTTTGAAGGTCCTTGATATATATCACCAAATTGCCCTCTTTAAATGTACCATTTTATGCTTACACCAGAAATGATACTGTCCCCCTTTCTCATCCATGGGATGGTGGCTATTATAATCTCATTTCCACATTTTAATAGACACATTTTTTTCGAGTAGGTAATAAATTCATCTAGTTCAAAAATCAAAATAATACAAAGAGATATAAAGTGAGGTTTTGCTTAAACCCTCACTCCCCCATCTCTGCCCCTACTTTCCTCAGAGTAGCCACTTTTATTATTTTCTTTTGCATATTTCAGAATTTCAATGAACACAGGTAACTATGTATAGAAATTATTTCCCTTCCATTCATACACAAAAACTAATATGTAATATACACCCTTCTGTCCCTTATTATACTTGGTTTGACTGTTACTTAATATTCCACAATGTGATCATTTTGTAATTTTATTCGTCTGTCCTTCTGTCTACCCTTATTTGAAACCTATGCCTTTGTAGCTTACCTGGGTCCAAGTGAAGCATGATATTCTGATCCTGTATCTATGCTACTAATAGGAATAAGAAGCTATATTTTAATTTCTTAGTCTACGATCTGGGCTGCTACACATTTGACTTTGTCTCCAAGGATATAGTTGTCAGTATTTGAAATATTCTGAATCGAAGAAGGGCGAGAAGTATAAAGGTAGGTTTATCCTCTTTGGAGACTGTCTTGCATGTCCTCTCCTACCTTGGATTGTGAGATATTTTCTTATTTTAGTTTGGGTAAAGAGTGACATCTCCCCACTTCTTAACCAAGGAATGGTGACTCATAGGAAATTAAATACTATGTACTTTTAAGGAACTCAGTGTCACATAGTGCCAGACCCATTCTACGTTGCTCCTTCAAAAGGCCCAAGGGAGGAGACCTTCCTTGCCTTTCTCAGCTTTTCAGACATGCTTTGGCTTGTGGGTGCATAACGATTTGCGTCACTTGAACTTCTCTGTATCTTGTCTTCTTCTGTCTACCTCAAATCTCAATTTGCCTTTCTCTTATAAGGATACTAGTCATTGTATTTAGGACCCACCTGGATAATCCAGGATTATCTGAAGATTCTTTCTTAGTTAGATCTGCAAAGTCTCTTTTTCAGAATAATGTCACATTTGCAGGCTCTAGGGATTGGATGCAGGCATATCCTTGGGGGAACGGACATCATTCATTCCACAGCTTTGACTCTAGTTCTGATTCTAGAATCTGTGCTCTGCTCTGCTATACCATATCCTGTAGAGTGCCACAGAGAGAATCCATTTTCTTTTCCATGTGACTGGGAATTTCTTGTTCAGTACTGTATCATCATTGCCTTGCACAGTGCCTTCTACATAAAATGCTCAATGAAATGGAAAGACCATCAGTGAATGATCCATCGAGTATATGAAGGCAATTTTCATGACTCTTTCATTCCTTTTCTACAGGCTGAATATTCCCACTTGCTTCAGCTTTTCCTTATGTGAAGTTCAGAACTCACCACCATTCTGGTTGCCTTCCTGTACTTTCTAATTTGGCTAATTTTCCCTCTTAAAGTGTACCTTCCAGGTTGAACTGTAGATAATATTTAAGTAACAGGGTAGAAAGTTGACTATTATTTTTCAAGGTTTGTATGCAGTGTTTCTATGAAGTAGCCCTAGGTGGTGTTCATTTTAGGTTATCTGCTGAAGTATTATTAGTAGCAAAAGACAATAACAAAACACAAGAAGCTCCCCATACTATCAGTCCTATTCTGCCACTAAGTAGGGTGAAATTCAACCTTAAGTTATGGTAATGAATTTTTACTGATTTTTTTATTCGGGGGATGGATCCTTGAGTTTAGGAAGAAAATGGGTCCAAACATAACACTATAGGGTTTAGTAGAAAGGGCATGTGTATTCATGAATAACTCAAGTTTCTCCTCTCCAATCCAATTTGTTGAACCCATGGAAAAAAGTCTGCTTCTAAGAGAGCCAAATGAGGAACCAAAACAATTTTCTGCAAGAGCAAATCAGCATTTTCATGACCAAATATTAGGGATGAGAACATTTTTTTCTTAATTTCCACCATTGTGGCATGTAGTTGGTAGTCTTTTTTTGTAAATCACATTTACCAACTGCTTGTGTTAATTTTCATCTACTTGTACCCTGAACAAATTTATGCTCTTGGTGTTGTATATGCTGCAAGTTTTACTGCTGTCAAAACATGTTTTTAAAAATAACCCAAGGGTTTTAACCAGTACAGTTGAGATAAATTAGATTTTTTAAAAAAGTGAAACCTACCTTAATATTTAGATCAGCAAGAAGATGTGAGTATGATTAACTTTTGCCCTTATGTGGCAAGTTAGAACTGAGACATACTAATCCTTTTTAAAAATGTCTTTTTTTAATTAATTTTTAAGCTAGGGGTTAAAATAAGGACAAGATAATAACTCCCAGTGGTAGAATACATGGCTTCATTATCTCTGCCATCATTCCTTTGCATCTTGGTTTGTTCAAAAGGAAACATTGAAGAGAAAGTCCCTCTGCTTGGTACTCTTCCTTTTTCGCCTCTTACTTGGCTACTAATTCAACTTGAAGTCTAAGCCTAAATGTTTTTCCGTAGGGAAACTTATTCTCTCACATTAGCTTTGATGAGTACTTATAACAACTCCCCTTAGTACATTTACTTCATTTGCTGCCTTTATTACATTAATTTTAATTGCCTTGCTAATGTATATCCTTTACCCCAGACTGTAAGCGCTTATGAGGCAGGGACTGTGTCTGTTTTCAACGATCTACGTAGTTAGTGTTTGGCTTGTCGTAGATGTTTAATATACTTTTGTTGACTGGTCAGAGGCTGAAAAAGTCATTTAAAGGCTCATGGGAATAGTAATTTTCACAATATTTGTGTTTGTATTTATGTATTTTTGCTAATAGTAGCATTTGTGTATTTTCTTCTGTCCTCCCCCCCCTCCGGGGGGTGGGTTGTTAGGGTACAACTGCATCAAATTACTGAAGTAGAAAGAACAGTTGACATTCTGTTTTAAAATGACCATGTATTTGACCCACTTCTTCTCTAGTAATGTCATCACGATTGTATCTCATTGCTGTGGGTTCCTGGAGGCTGACAGGCGGAACAAGTTGCTTCAACTCACAGTTCTCATCTGTCATACAGAACAGCTTGCAGATTCTTATTATGTGAATGAAATATGGAGAGAAGGATATTTTTCTTTCTGAGCTATCAGGGTAATTGAAAGTTGCCATATCAGGGCACAAGGGGAAAATGCAGGGCAAAAAAGGCTGCTTTTGTGAAGGACAACTCATTGGCTCTCAGAACTGCAGATGTCAAGCCTCGTCTCCAAGTGCAAAGGCTAGGGAACTGTTTACAGTTATCAAAAAGTCTGAGAGAGATTGAACAACATTCTTTCAGTAAGAAAAATGCTTTCAGTTCAAGTTACTGCCCTTCAGCTGCCTGACGAGATGCTACCACCATTGTCTTTGGAGGTGTACCCCTCGAGCCCTGGGTACAGGCTTTGTGTGTTTTTTAACAAAGAAAGAAACTGTTTTAGCATTCTAGATCAATAAACTGTAGTAGGAAATTGGAAATGTGCTAGGAAAAAATCATTAACCAGAGAAATTCTACTGTTCCTGAGTTTTGGATCAGGAGAAATAAATAATATTTGACTGCTTTTATAGTTAATATTTTACAAGGTTGACCCTGATGAAACGGAATATCAGATAATACTGTATCAATGACACTTTGCCTTCTAAGTGTTGGGTACTGTAGAAATAAATTTAGCTTTATAGAGTAGTTTTAGTTTATAAGAAGCTTTTTACTTAACGCTGGTCAGAAGTACTAATACCACCATGGAAAGCAAGGTACAATTCAGCAGTCATTCAAGTCATGACTTTGTTATATTTTGAGATAGCTTTAAAATCACTTAGTCGAATAAAACTCTAAAGTACTGTAACTGCCAGGTTGCTTTATCTAATTTATGAAACAGAGGCAAAGGAATCAACAATAACCCTCCATTTACCGTTATTAGATTAGCTATTACTGAAACCACAGAAAGTATATAACCCTTTACTTTGTGTTCACTTGAATTTAGTTATTAAGCTTTGATGGACCTTTCATTTAACCAAATGCCTTTGTTTACAACAATAAGCATACTAAGTCTTTTGTCTTCAGATTTTGATATAACCATTTTAGTACAAGCCTACCGCAAAGGCATGTTAAAGTTACAAATTCTATTCATTTGTGCTTTGTCAAACATCCGGTTAGGGTCTTGTTTTTCTTCCTGACTTTAAGAAATGCATCTTTTCTCTATAAGACCTCTATTTTTCCAAGAATATAACAGACATTAACAAATATGAAGCTGCTTCTCATCGCTGTATAAAAATTGATTTTTCAAAATTAAATAAGCATCTGGTAGGCTGAAAATGTTTTATACCTGATATTTAAAAGATATTTTCACTATTGCCAAAAGAAATCAATTCCTTCATGCTGCCTGCCTTGTGGATGGATGCTGTCATATGCCACTGTCATGTGCCAGAGCACAGGATCTGGAGGCTTGAATTTGCTCTGCAGAGCTGCCACTTGTCTGTCTGTAACCTTGCACCTCACCTCTTAGGGTGATCAGTTAGTTCTATTTGCCCTTTCCTTTCTATGGGTATTATGAAGCAATGTCTGGAAAGCCCTCAAGCATGTGACTTTTAGAGTTTTATGTGTTTTTATCTATGTCTACCCGCACTTTATATATACATGTTGTTGATTTGTCTGAGACTTTGTAGATTCCAAATTTGTTTATACTGGTGAAATGCTGTCATCTTTTCAGGACTTAATGTTCTAGAATCATGACTATGTCTACAAGTAACGTGGAATACTCAGAGCCACAGATTTAAGACAAATCACCACAAAGGTGGCTATTTCAATTGCTGAGCGTGGAACCCGTGAATAAAAACCGTATTCCAAAGAAGTCTTACTTTCAAAGTGAAACTTCCCTTCAGTTTTAAAAAAATTGATGTCAAAAAGAGGATAAAGAGTGTTTTATATATATGAACTAGAACTGTATGAACCTCCCAATTAGTGGGGCTCTTACGACTACTTTTTTGTTTTCCACATCTATTAAGCTGCTCTCTATCTGCCTTACTTTCTATTTTTATCTTCCTCTCTCTCATGTGCATCCCTATTTTGAGGGTAGTGAAGATAGGTTTGGATCAACCCTCACTATCTCACCAGTGTCCTTTGATCAGTAACCCATAGAAGAGTGATAGGAAGTCAGGCTGGGAGAATTGGCCACTAATAATGGTTTCTAGCACATTTATATGATTCTTATAGGGATGGAATTTCCCCCTTCCCCCCTCGTATCTGTCATTTTCTTTTGGCTCGAGTAATGAGTCACAGAAAAAGGAAAACTTCTTAGCTGTGAAAGTTTCAGGAAGAAAAAACATGTTAGGTCTTTAGTGTTAGTATAATGCAAAATAAGATAGCATTTAAAGACAGTCTGTGCTTCAGCATCATATTGACAATGCCCCTCACTTGAGTCAGGGATTGGGGACTTACTGAAATACACCATCTGGCAAAAACACGGAAGGCCAGTCTTATGCCAACTGGAAAAGTTGCATCAGTTCCAAGTCTTGTGTACTTTTCACATTATTGGATGCCTTGCAAAACGTTTATCACTTTTTAATTAGGAAGGACTAAGGGATTTTAGTACCCCAAAGAAAATGTCAGCAGCCCAAAGATAGAAACATTATCCAGTGGATCATAAAGGTGCAGTAGGTATTTATTTTTGAGCTTACACAGGAAATGAGGACAGTTTCATACTAGAATCTTTGTTGGGGATATGTGTCCTTGTTCTGCCTGGATGGAACTGGGGATCTGGTCTTTTTGTTATTCTTATAGTTCCCCAGCTTGTTTCTCCTGCAGCATGGCCAGGCCTTGAAAGCACAGGCCAGGAGATCAACTCTGTTATGCTTCTTGGCCTATCATGTACACTGTGGCCTGTCATGTTCATTAAAATGAAAATTTGTCGAATGGAATTTACCCGACTGGCAGAATAGTTTAAATGTCAGCTGTTGTTAGGCCTGGATATAAATATTATGTTTCTATTGTTAATTAATTGCAGCGCCTCAGTACCAGTGATCCAAAATCCAATTTTGTCTGCAATAGGACTGTGGATAAGGGCCAGAGATAATGAATGCAGAGGGAAAAATGTATTCAGAGTTTCCATTGTATCTGTCAATGCCCTCTTAGCAAAATAGCAAATTTTGGTGTGTCACTATAGTTCAAGAGGTACAAAACAGGACAAAATTAAGGCTTATTGTCTTTTGAAACCTCTCAAATGTTATTTACTGTCGAATTTCTCTCATTGCTAACTCTGAGTCTGTTCATGGATCAAAATTTCCCAAAGATACTGCTCTGTCCTCTTTCTGTGACTCCCACCCCCATATTTCCACCCCCGATTCTGTTGTTAAATCCACAGCCCATTTCAGAGTTGTAGGACTGAGGTAGCTAGTCCTGTAATCTCACTCATTTCTCTTTGCAGTATTCGTTTTCCTCTCTTTTTTTTTGCTCTCAACCCATGCTCTCTTTCTCTTTTTTGTCCTTTGTTTTCATCACCCAGCTCAACAGCCTGTCTGTCAAGTCTGCCAATGTTTGTTAAGATCATTTTGCTTCCAAATAGAGCTAGTGGCTGAATATTACTCTGAATAATGCTGCTAGAAATGTCTGCATTAGAAAGGGGAACAGAAATCCCCACCGGACCAGACCTCAGAATGGACTGTTGTTGCAAAGCCATGAGCCAGCAGGCATTTGTGACCACCATTCTCAACCCATATTTTGTTGAATACTTGCTGTGAGCATGGCATTTTAGCAAGCCACCTTCCCGGGTTTCGAGGCAAGTGGAAGTGCCAGGTAGAGGAGTCCTAATTAAGACTTTGGAAGGCAGGACTAATGTGGTCCAGTGGTCAGGGACCCTCATTTAATTCCTGGCATCCTGGTACATGCCAACCTCGTTCTGCCCCTGTGATTATGCCAGCTGAGAAGCAGGGAAGGGAAGATGAACTTTGGTCTGCTCTGAGTTTCCCTGTCCAGCAGTGTCTGTCAGATTAAAAATGAGAGGGAAGGAGGCCAGAGAATCTTCCAGATGGAGAGTTCAGAGGAGGGCACAACCAGACTCACTCTCTGCAGTGACGTAGCTGGGCCATCCAAGCTTTGGGCCAAGAGCCAGGAGGAGCACAGGCTGCTGCCTGATCCTGTAGTGGAGTGGGCCCTGGCAGAATGGTCACCCTTGGGTTGGGGTAGGAGCAGATTCAAACCGCACAGAGGCAGAGCCTTTCCCCCGAGTGCTGGGGTAATCTGGCTGGAGGTTGGGCCTTTCATCTTGGACTCCTCTTTAGGGTTTGTTCCGCAAATCATGTGGGCATTTGAAAAAACCAGATGGGGAGTTGGTGTTCCCCAACCTCTCTGTTTCTTCCTTTAGAATGAATCAGTCATGTAAGAAAGGTGACCTTAGATGTTGGACGCGGCAGTGACAGTGGTGGCCCGCTTCCTTGGACAGACTCACATGTGGACCAGTTCCAGGCAGCAGGGCTTCGGTGAGGACACAGTGTGCTGACAGTCACTCTCCACACTTCTTGGTAGCTTCAACATTTACAGAAAAGTATCCAGTGTGGCTCCAGGAATAGGATTTTGCTCAAAGGAGAACTGATTTTTAGATTAAGCCTATCTGAGGTCTATGTGATGATGGATTACTAATGAATAAAGTTAAACACTGACTATGCAGGTTGACCTTCCTTACCAATTGATTGTTTTAATATTGCATCTGCACAATCTCAGTTTCGCGCTGAGAGGAACCTCTTTTTCTCAAATTCAGGTTATTAGAGTTTAGGGAGAGTGTGTGCTGTTGGGAGTAAAGCTGTTTGACTTCAAATGTCATCCCATTCTGAGAAAACATACTGGGGCCACGTTAGGGCATCCCTGTGCAAATGTCACATTGTCAGAGTGTCTCCCCTGGGATTAGACTAGTCATGGTGCTTTCCACACTGTCTGGGTGGTCAGACAAAGCCTCTGACTCCTTATTGCCAGGGCGCCAACCCGGCCAGGGTCATGCTCCCTGAGATTTCATGGAATTTGATTTGTCTCTAGCTCTCTGAATTTTAAGGTGCTAATTATTGACTGATTGGTAATCTGTTCCTCAGATGTCACCTAATGATTTTTCAGGGCTTATGCTTCTTGTTAAATTTACTTTTCTTATTCTGGGCAAATATGACAGCATTTGACACACATGAACAGGTGTGGTGAAAATGTGTTGTGTTGTGGTGTGTGGGGGTGTGACTCAGGCCACAGAAGTGTAGATTTCTATAGAGAGAGATCTTTTCATTTTATGAAAACCTAGAGTACAAATTGAGAAAAGGATAGGAAAAACACAAAATTAAAAAAAAACAAAATTAATTTAACTTAATTCTGCCTTCAATTTTAATAGTACTACAAACTTATAATATTCCTTTATTAAGCAAATCATGTTGAGTGCCTATTATATGCCAGACACTGGCCTAGAGGATGTAGCTTCAGTAGGGAATATAATGGATGTGGTCTTTGTCTTTGCCGAATGTATGGTCTGATAGACTTTCACAAACATTTTGACAACACTAATCAGTTTCCAGGTACATAAGAAAACTCAGACTTATTCTGACCATCCTCTTGTACACTGAACATATCAGGGCTTCACAAATTCTGAAAATACTCTGTAAGAAATACATATAAACTGAAATAGAACTTCGAGGAATGTATCTGAGAAGTGTTAGGTTGTAGGAGTCTGTCACTTCTTGTCACATCGAGTCTGTCTGCTCTAGAATAAACTGGAGATGAGTTAGGCATGAAGGGAGTGGGAAGTTGCAGGTGAAAATGTTTTCATGGCCTGAAGATGTTTAGGACCTTGGATTTTTGGGCTGAGGCAAAGGTGGAAAGATAAGGTTAATTGGAGTGGCTACTCTCGAGTTTTATCCAGGTTTAAATCAATATGCAGATTCTCAAATAATTCAGTAAGTTTAAAATATTCATTTATCAAGTTATTTAACCCGGGCTCTGTTTCCCAACTGCCTGGTTTTCACTGATACCTAGAAAAAGGTTTAAGAATCTTCTTTTAGTTGAAAATTGGCTATCATTTGAAAGAATGTTGCGATAATTTGTCTGCAGTAACAGCTCACTGAACATAGCATAAAAAAAGAAAACGAGGGCTGAATTTATTGTGTCTTTATTCTTGAGTCTTGTTTTCATTCCTGAGTGAACAGATTTCTTTCCTAGGTATGTGGGTAATTCTTAAAGACTTAAAGGTCAATAACCAATCCTTTAATGTGGCAGTCAAGTTTGGTGAGGTCTGCAGAATGCAACAGTGGGGGCAGATCCCTCAGTGTGGCCTAAAGTAAGATGCATTTGGGTGGTTCTCAGAGATAGGTTTCAATTGGGAGAAGATGAATAACAAAGGGAGCTTCTATGTTTGAAAAAATGTTTGCTTAAATTCAGACTGGTCTTTAAGGGAGCTGGGGAATATGTAATGGATTGAAGGGCTTCAGGTTGGTAAAGATTTTCTGGGACACTGTTCTCTGAAAACCACCAAGAGGAATCTATGTTCTTGGCCTATACTGTTTTCTTCCATGTTTATATCTTTTAGGAGCAGCTGAAGCCCAAACCTATTTGGATTTATTTAAATTTAGTTCATGTCTTGCGGGAGGCCATGTGAAGGTTTGAGTCTGTCTGCTCTAGAATAAACTGGAGATGAGTTAGGCGTGAGGGGAATGGGAAGTGGTACGAGGCACTGGAGTTGCAGGTGAAAGTGTTTTCATGGCCTGAAGATGTTTTAGGACCTTGGATTTTTGGGCTAAGGCAAAAGTGGAAAAGATAAGGTTAATTGGAGTGGCTACTCTCGAGTTTTAGCCATAGATGTGTACTTTGGGCACTGGCATAAAAGTTTCTGATCCAGACTTGCTCCTGTATCTGGTAACTGTCACCCATAGACATACTAATCCACATACCTCAGGCACCTGAGCTGTACACAGAGAATGTAGAATATACTTTTTATTTTATTGAATAACTGTTGGGGCTTAGTATGGAATCTGGGGTTGGTTTGTAGAACATTCACAGGTTTTAAAGAGTTTAGACACTGATTAAGTTTGTAAAATATAAACATAGGTGAAAGTAGTAATTGAAGACATTAGATTGAGTGTCTGTCACAGGCATTATATGATTAAGGTGGGGCTAAAGCTCTATTTTAAGAGTAGTCTCACCATCATCCCATTTTACCCTACTTGCAAACTCTAATATTTGCTCAATATAGTTATTGTTGGTTTTTACAACCAGGTTTAGTGTTTATTTTCCAGTACCTATTCTTCCTTTTCTTTTTTTTTTTTTAAGTTTTATTTATTTATACATACAAGCTGGAGTACAGGCCAGAGGCATGGGGTGGCGAGAGGGTTCACCAGGAACAGTGGGGAGCAGAACAGGCAGACAGACAGAAATACACTGCTGAGGGAGGTGGCAGGAGAGTTTTGCCCCGCCATGTGGGAATCTCCTTGGCTGGGCGTCGAACTCATGTCGCAATTGCCCGTTGCTGCTGCCTACAGCTCCACAGTGTAGCGCTTAACTGATGCGCCACCAGGGAGGTCCAGTTTTCTTAATCAGTTTAGTGGATTTCCCATCATTGCTTTTTTGTTCTTCCTTCTTTTTTGTGACTAATTCCTTCTTATTCAAGTAAATCTTTTAGTGTTTCTTTCAACAAAAGTAAAGTACTATGAGTAGTAAATAATCTTTTTTTCCCCCTGAAAAATGTCCTTATTTTTCTGTCTGTTTTGAATGATTGAGTTAGCCTGGCTATGGAATTTCCACTGAGCTTTTTGTCCCCCTTAGCACTTTGAACATGTTATTCCATTGCTGTCTTGATTTTGTTTTTGCCAATGACATGTTGCAGAGTCTGTTTTGTTTTTTCTTTCTGGTTGACTTTTAGACTTTATTTTTCTATCTCGGGTATTTTGTGATTTCTTTTTGACATATCCATTTGTGAATTTGCTTTTATTTATGTTGTTGAAATCTTGGAGTTTTTCCATGAGGATTCATGTCTTTTATACATTATCTTTCTTTTCGTATTGTGTTTCTCCCTTTCTTTTGAGTTAGCTCCACATACACAAAACTTTAAAAAATTACTACTTATACTTAATATTTTGATGTTTATGAAGTGGTGGGAAGGGATGCAAGCCAGTATCTATGTTTTCAGATCATAAATCTCTCATATTTACAAAATGCAATATTATACTATTTTGTCTAGTCCAAACTATGCTTCTTCCAACCTTATTAGAGTCCACATAACCCAAGGGGAGAAGAAACTTCTGATCCTCTTCCATGGGGTGGTCTTACAGCCTACATTAATATTGCAATTTTTATATCACAGTCTCTAAGTATGGCCTTGTTCTTTGATGGTCACACATCAATGGTAATGGGTTCTTTGGTGGGATAAGGGAATACGAGGGAAAAGTCCATTAAGGGCTAAAACAGTTACATAGGATATTAAGAGAATAAAAGAACAATGTGGAAACCATGGAGTAGTTGACTGTGCACCAACTAGGTACCTTTAGGGGATTTTAGAACCTAGCCAAGTGTGAGAGAAAGAGGCAAATTGCAATTAGTTTTAATTATGGAATTACCATAAGAGTAATGCTGGACCACTATAGAATTAGCCTCTTGAAACCTAAAGTTATTATTTTCACTTAACAAGTACAATTTCCCAGATCTCCTATCTTTTGACTTGTGTATTGTCAGTTCACAATATGTTCTGATCATAGGGTACTTGGTTTAACATGATGAGATTTGCTCTGAAATGTGAAGTGTGACTTTCTTTGTTTCTGTGTTTCTCTCTACTGAGAGAAGGTTGCATTATACCTAGAGAAAAGAGTATTGTGCTCCTAGAGACAAGTGGTGGAGTCTGACTGGGAGAATCATACACTTCATATAAACGGGGTAGACTCCCCCAAGTAAAACTTTTTTAGGGACTTGAAAATAGAGTGTGTAAGAAAGATGACTGTAAGATAAACCAGGAAATAAAATGGTTGGTCAGATCAGGTGTTCTGTATATATATTTATTTTGATTTTCGTCTCTCCATTGTATAAACTGTTTGAATTCTGTTGAGTTCTTATTTGACTGTAGATCTAGTCAGATTTGAGTGATTCAATTCTGGGTAGATGTGTTTGCTGTTTTCAGTTAATGACTGTGTCTTTATTGGCCTTTGCACTGGGGGAATGAGGCACTAGTTTTATCAGTGGTTTATTTGGCTAGCACCACATAGCAGGTGGAAATTCTACTTAGCGACACGGAGAGAAAACGGTTGGTGTTTTACTCTCAGATAACTCATTGCTTTCATTTTTATCCCTTTGTAGCTTTGAAGCTCAGCAAAGAAGGGAAATCCATTGAGAACAGTCTGTAAAGGTAAGTGTATTTATTACATGGCCTTGACAAACATTGCCTTTACAGCATTGATTTTTCTTTTATTCAGAGATTTAAACACTGGGATTAAAGATATAGCTGACAGGACAACTTCCTTAACCACCTGCTTGTCCTCCCTCATAGGCAAAAGTGCTGAGCAATAGTTAGCAGAGAGCAGGAGGAAATAAAATGATGTGCTGAGGGTAGCCAAATGCAGTTGTATGCTTGCTGACTTTTGCTTTCTTCTAAGCAGTTAAGACATTCCAATGGAACTAAGTTTACTAAGATTAATGCTGGATGGAAAAAAGAATGCTCTCATACCACTTCTGGTCAATAGTTAAATAAAACAAGCTAGTCACATAAAGCATTTAAAATAAAATGCAGAGTGGCATTTCAATTGGGTTGGATGAAGTTTATCATGAAAGTCAGTTGTGCAGTTGTCCGGAGGAGCTGGTTTTGTAGAAAGAAGAAAACCAGCCAGTTTGGTGTAGCTAATTTCATCCTCCCTAGTCACTGTGAACTCTAAGTGAGTTACAGGAAATGAACTTCCAAGTTTGAAGCAATGGAAAGGTACCTACTCAGCCTTCTACGAAACATTGCAGTCGAGTTGGTTTTTACATGGAAAAATATAATTGTTTCCTCTTTGCTAGGTATATTTATAAGCATACCCCTGTACCCAGCATTGTTCTTTGATTCATTGTTTAATTTCTGTTCTGCATGAAGTGTTTTAATTTAAAGAATTCATTCTGGGGAATTATAGGGCTGCGGTTCCATGAAGAGTCTTTGGTGGCCAGGGTGAAATATGCCTTAATTTTACATTTGTTTTCACCATCAATTATGTTTTTGACAATTGTAGATTTTTTTCTGTCACTTTTATTACAGCAATCATGACCATGACCACTTTAGTTAAAGCTGTAAAGCCGTTTTGATTTACCTTATATTTTAAGTTTATGATAAATCTACTTTTGGGCTGAATTTTCAGTGTTTATTTTGAGGGCAAAAAAAGAATTTTACAGGGAAATTAGAAAAAAACAACAACCCCATTTTAAATAACTGAAACATGTACTGTAAAAACACTGTTTTAAGAATTTGCTTTGGGATGACTGAACTGGTCCATGCTTAGTTTTCTCTAATGGTTGGCCACTATTGAAGAAAAACCTGTCTCATGAAGTGGATTACTTTCAGCCATATAACTTACATTGAACTACATCTTCGAATGAAGCAGTACTTGATAGCTTTTAGAAAGAAATTCTCATAAATTATTGGAGTGTATTGAGGATGTTGCAATCTTGAAAACCTTGTGATCTTTAGGTATAGCCTCATGGTGCTTATGTTCCTCTTGGAGAGGGTTTTCACAACGCTGCAATTCATTTTCTGTACTCTCAAAGAAAATCCTTTGTTGAATTAGTATTCTAGAGTCAGACATGGATTTTTGTCCTGGCTTGACTTTTATTAGTTGTTGGGCCAGGGAAAAACTATTAACCTCCTCTGGGTCTCAGTTTCCTAATTTGTGATATGGGGATAATAATATTGTTTTCCTTAGAAGGTTGGTGTGGAGATTAAGTGAATTATTACGTGTCAAGGTTTTACAAAGCAGATCCTGGCTCATGATAAATACTCAGTAGGTATTAAATGCTGCTGCTTTTGTTAATATTACTGTCATCATCATCATTAATATTAGCATCTGTAGGAATTTATTCATTGGATGTTTTGCAACACCTATTCTTTTGGGGCATTTTAGGATGTTTTCAAAATCAGCATGTTGTTAACAAAGAATGGTAAGTTCTACTTTGTCCTTAGGAATCAAATGAAAAGGTAACTTTCAGGTATTATGAAAAATGAGGTCTCTGGAAATAAAATGTTATCAGGTTGAAGTTTTGTAGGCATCAGGGTAAATACTTCTTTGGCTGTATGATCAATTACTAATTCATGTAATCTTGAGAGATTATGATCTATTGCTAGTTAGTTAGATTCTCAAGTGATTTTTGAAGAAAGTCTTGGTAAGTAGAGAGGAACTTTCTTCTCCACTGCCTCTCTGCAACCCTTATTCCTATTTTGTATGGGTTATCCCTTCCTAATGGTACTGTTATTTTCTTTTGAGGTAATTAGACTAGTGTGATGTAGCCAGATGCCCTACAGTCAGTCTAGGGATAGGTGCATGACCATAGCTTAGCTAACTGGATGCGCCTTCTTTGGGACTTGAGTGATGAACTAAGGGATTCTACTTCATGGTGGTCATTCTGCTCAGAACTATCTGCTATGAAACCACTGAAGCAGTTTCCATTTCCTAGATTCCACGTCTTTTTTTTGTCACTGGTGATCTCCAAACTTTATTTTTTAGTTTGTGATGGATTTGCAGAGCCTCCATTTTCTTTTCAATAATCCTTCTTAAATTAGCCAATTGGTTTCTGTTCCTTGGAACCACAGAGACCTTACTGATAGAGTGATTTACACATCTAGGAGCTAGATTTAGAATAAATGGGAGAACTTGGAGAAGTTTATAATTAAAATGCCATTTAATTAATTAATTATTAATTTTCCCATCATGTGTAAGTACCTGAATGTTTGGATACAGCTTTAAAAAGGTACAGGTTTTCAACCAGTTTTTTTAAAAAAATGGGTTATTTTTTGTGGACTCCCTGTTACAGGGCAACCCCGATGTAATTGGGGTGCCTGCCTGGGTTCTCACCCACGCGCTTCAGTGGTACTTAAAAGGCTCAACTGCAAACACACAATAAAATTAATAAAAGGGTTTATTTACAAAAAGGGAAAGAAAAAGATAAAGAATAAATTGGTGAATGTGTTCTAATAGTTCCGCTGAGCTAGAATCTTACTGCCCACTCAGGAAAAACTTTGACAAATCCATACCACGAACAATAGTCCCCGTCCAACCTCCCAGGTCTGATTTTGAAGTCCCAAGACCCCTCCTTAACTCTTCCCTCAGTCCTCAGTACCCTTCTTCGGTGATGATGGCATGCTGGGATTCGTAGTCCTAGATGTCTTGGATCTCTCTGGCTTGAGGGGGGTGGGGTCCTGTGACACTCCTCTTTCCTGAGGACCACCCTCTTATATTCCCACTGTGATGTTTTGTAAAAAAAAAAAAAAAAAAAAATTCATTCTTGGCCCCTTATTTGAGCTCTCAAAAGCTATGTGTGCATGTGGGATTGGAAGAGAAGGAAAACAGGAGTCATACCTCCAATTTCTTGGGCCTTGGTCTCTTAGTAGCATGAGGATTGTGAAGCGAATCTGATTTCCTTCTACTTACCCCAGCATCTGAAAACAAACTCTTTATTTTTCTACTTTCCCTAAAATTTTATTTCTCTTTTGACACTTTTTGCCCTACTGAACACGTTCGTTTCAATGATGTGTAAAATGTGATTGAAAACTCAATTACTTTGGTCTCTGACATTAGTTGTAGTTTCTGGGAATGGAATGGGCAAGTTTGCTCTATTTCCCTTTGTGTCTTGTTTGTTGACTACTTCTGTGTTCTGTGCAGTGCCTAGAACAAAGGTGGTTAATGATTTTTTCACAGGGACATCAATTTTGCATTCCTACTGTGAATAAATAGCACAACAGCATTATATGGTGGAAAGATCCTCAGCCGAAGTCTTAGGAAACATTCTGCCTTCTAGTTTAGACCCTGCTTTTTGCTGGCTTTATGATTCTGAACAGGACACCTAGGTTTTCTCAAGGTCTCAGGTTCCTCACGTGTAAAATCAGAATAACCCTTGCCCTATTTACTGCATAGGGCTGTTTTGAGGATGGCGTAAAGATAATGTACGTGAAAGTGCTTAACAAATTGTAAAGTGCTTTATAACATCAGTGCATTATTATTATTCCACACATGTGTTAAACAGATTGAAAAAAGAGGGGCTTGTTTTATGAAACTGACTAGGAAAGGAAATTAAACAACAGAACTAAACCCTGCATAGTGCTTGTGCTGGTTTTTTTCCTGTTTGTGCCTCCAGCACCTCCTTTCTCTAAAGGCCCTGTGTACTGGGAGGCTAACCTCTATTGTCTGCCTTCCATGGACTCCCTTACTCACTGGCTATCCATTGGATTAGTTAATGGAGACAGAAGCTGAAGATCTGAGAATATAATATGAGGCTAGAATATCACTCCTGACCTCATGCCAAGATCACACTAGTGGTTGATTCAGGTAATGACTTATCCAGTCATTTTAAGTTTGGCAAGTGCTTTGGGAGGAACTGTGCCCCATAGAAGTGGTCAAGATTATTTTTTTCAGCTCAACTGGTTGTTACTTTGTCTGGTCTAAAAGCATTGTCCCTGTACTTAACCCTGATCTTAATGGGACTCATTTGTTTTCTGAGAGTCCCCTAAAATGACATCCAGGGGAATGTAAAGCCCAAGTAAAGAGAACCTTTGAAGTCTTTGTTCTATTTGATTTTCATTCCCCTTCCCACCCTCCTGCTTGTGGCATTTCTTGTTTATCAGGCAAGGAGAGAAGCAGTAAAATTTGGCCTGGGGTTTTCTCATCCCTAGGTGTGAAATTATTTCAGAACTATAATAATAATACTTTGCATTTCTATAGTCTTTTTATTTGAAGATCTAAAAGTGTTCTGTTGGTGTTAATAGAGCTTCCCAGCACCCTCTGAAGTAGGTAAGTGTTATTAGAGGAGATTTC
The DNA here is from genome assembly GCA_004024925.1 of Scalopus aquaticus. Taxonomy (NCBI): domain Eukaryota; kingdom Metazoa; phylum Chordata; class Mammalia; order Eulipotyphla; family Talpidae; genus Scalopus; species Scalopus aquaticus. The sequence continues at coordinate 18,040 of PVIJ01019158.1, forward strand.
CTTCAGGAACATTTTCACTTCATATCCCATGTGTGACTTGAAAATGCTTTTGTATTATTTGGGAATCTCAACTATTTGAAGTGCCACATATATAGAACACTTCTCTTTAAATTCAGGCTTCACTAATTTTTAGCACATTGAGAAAATAGTTGTTTCTCATGAATGGGTATGATATTATTGAGAGAGAATTACAATAAAAACATTGTTACTGCCTTTTATTTGAATATTCTGAAAATATTCAGTAATGTTCATCAGCAGTTGAACTGATGATCTTATAGTTAATTTTCTTTTTTTAAGGTAACAGCTTTGTAGGAATATATTGAATAAATAGTGGAGATGTGACTTGGTAGTGTGATAGCCTTTAGAGCTCATGAGATGTCATGGCAATTTTCAAGAGGGTGGTCCTCAGGAAAGAGGAGTGTCCCAGGACCCCACCCCCACCTCAAGCCAGAGAGCAATGTGTGCACGGGTGCAGAACCAAGATAGTGACCGGTAACAACTGAGGCACTGCCTTTGTCTAAATTTAAAAAGGTCTCATTTTCCCGGTATCAAATTGAAATTAAATAAACTAGAAAAAATTGTAAACAGCATAAGACAATAGAATAAAAATACTAGTGTTCCAGAAAGGAAAAACAAAACTAAACAAACTGAGTTTGCATTTTGATTTAAAGTATGCATGCTTGGTTATGTTTTTCCCCTAAATGTTGGCAAATTCTATCTCAGTGGTGTTTGGGTTTCTTTCCCCCAATCATTAATACAGAAATGCTGCAGGTCTGCCATAGCACAGAACATTCAGGAAAAAACCCTCTGAACTATCATCTACTCTGGTTACTTGAGAGGCTACTTGTCCAGGTAGTGGTGGGTGACCCTACTGTGTCTGTGCAGAGGATTTTGGGATCTTTGCCCCCCGCTTCAAGGCCCCAGTATTCCTCTTCCTAGCATCCTCTCAGCATCCCCATCAAAAGTCCTGTCACCTACCTAGATTTCTGCCAGGAATCATGACCCCAGCCTCCACTTCTTTAAGGATCTAGAATACCTCCAGTTTCTCCCCAATTTCGATAAAGCCCAGTTCCACATAAACAAGACCAAAGGAAGCAAAAGTTTTATTTTTTAAAGATTTATTTATGCATACAGGAGCTTGGGTGCAGGCCAGACGTGTGTGTGTGGGGCAGTGGGGGCGGGTGTGTGTGTGTGTGTGAGAGAGAGAGGATTCACCAGAAACAGAGTGGGAAGCAGAACAGGCAGATCTACTCAAATACACTGCTGAGGGGAGCAGCAGGCGAGGCAGGAGAGGTCTGCTGCGCCATGTGGGAAGCTCCCTGGCGGGAGATGAACTCTGTGCTACAGTGGTTGCAGATAGCTTCATAGTGCTGAGAATTAATCCCTTGCACCACCAGGGAGACCCAACAAAACAGTTTTAAACAAAGCAAAATAGCCCAAACTTACCTTTATTCTTGTCTTTTCTGCTGGTATCTAGCATACATCCTTCAATGAATTTAGATTTTTGAAAAAAATCCTTATGAGGGCCAGATTTTGGCGATTAAGGATTGCCTTCTAGTACCTTCCATTTCCATATGTGCCCCTGAGACAAAGGGTGTGCAAAAATCTGTCAGTGTTCTTAGATCAGGAAGGAAAAGATATACACAGGAAGGATAACAAAATGTACATACTGATATCTTTAGATTATGCAGCCTCAAATTCACCAGTAAGGAAGGTGATGCACGGGCATTTTTGGAGTGCTTTGTGACTCTCAGGATAAAGTGAGTGTCAGATGATCACACAGTTGATTCCTGGCGTTTCATTTGTCTGCCTTTAGGGAAAATTTTATTTAAGACCCTTCATCTAAAGACTTGAAGGAATGAGGACCGAATCATGATTCTCTACACATTTTTATCCTGAGTCTTTAGTTGAAGAAGGTCACATAAATTTACTACTAATTATGTGAAATAGATTTATCAGTGAAGATTTTTTTTTGACTGCTAATAATAAAAAAGTCAACTCAAAATGGTTTAAACAGTAAGGGAATTTAAAGAAGGATAGGTTCCTCCCTACCCCTGTGTCTGTCTGCTGAGCCCTCTGGATGTCATGATTGATGGGCAGCACTACAGAATTCTGGCTCTCAGTGTCTGGAATCCAATCTCAATTCACTTTTCCTGGTGCCAAGCAACTGGGGGCCCAGCAGGGTTCCTTTGATGTTGTCATATGCAGCAGGGAGAGGATTTTGAGCACTACACTGTTGACAGATTGCTAAGCAATATCAACTATTTTGTGAATTTCTCTACCAATATATATTTGAACACAAAATAAACCTACCAGAATAAGGAAAATGAATTATCTTAAGGAACAAGACTGGCTGATGGGTTCTAGATTTTGTTTATTCAGTGGCTCAACAATATCAGTAAAGTCTACATTGCTCTTTTTCTTCTGTAATCTTCAGTGTATTGACTTGGTCTTTAGATTGACTGTTTTCATGGTTCTAAGCTGGCTGCTCCATTGTGGACAGCCACATGAGCACGAAAACAATGTCTACTGGAAAAAGAGACAGTCTGTTCATGTGTGTTCCTTTAAAAGTAAGAGCATTTTCTCATTACCCCACCGGCCCCTGCACCCTCCACTAGCAGCAGGGTGACTTCAGCTCTCATTTGGCTGATTGTAGCCAAATACTCCTTCCTGAATCAGACACTGACACACATATTACCTTCACTGACTTACATTGTGCTTGCTAACTCTGTTCTTGTCATGGCACACATAGTAAATGATGACATTAAGTAAACAACAGTGGTTCCTCATAGCTGGAGGTGGGTTGTGTGTGTGTGTGTGTGTTTGTGTGTGTAAGTGTGGTGTGTATGCTGGAGGTATGGCTAAGGGCTACCCTGACCTTGGCCCTGCCTGGCTGTTCTGGGGTTTAAAGAGATGTATATTTGAATAACTGTAACTTATTCTCTGTTTTAAATTAATCATGATTTACTCCAGAGTTGGGATAGTCATACTTTACCCAGGAACATAGTTTTATGGAGGAAGAACATCTCAAGAAAACTGAGGTTTTACCTGTAAGTCAGAAGAGGGCATGGTTGTTGGGTAGGACCTTAGCTGTGTATTCTGTGGGGATGTTTCTTTGTGGCTATATCTAATACCCTTTTATGAATTATTCCCTTGAAGAGAAAATACCAAGTCTTGTAAATTTTAAATGTTCAATAATGACTTGTAGGACAAATGAATTAATAGGGACTTGTGTACTTGAGTGTTCACTTAACCCCACTGACCTCTTGCAATGTGCCAGGCACATGCTGTATGAAGAGCAAGAAACATGGGCCCTGCTCATGATTTCATACTTGAGTGAGGGAGACTGATCATCACTAGTAAACAAACCATGCATATATAATTAACTTATGTTAAATCCTATTAAGAAACAACAGGAGGCAAAACAGAACAGATCTCCTTGTATGAGTTGGTCAGGGAGGGCTTCTGAGCGAAAGACATTTTTTTTAATGTTTATTTTTATTTTTATTTTATTTTATTTTATTTTTTTTATACATACAAGCTGGGGTACAGGCCAGAGGCGTAGGGCGGCGAGAGGGTTCACCAGAGACAGAGTGGGGAGCAGAACAGGCAGATCAGAAATACACTGCTGAAGGGAGCAGCGGGCGAGGCAGGAAAGGTCTGACATGCCATGTGGGATTCTCCCTGGCCGGGCGTTGAACTCGCGTCTCCGCTGCCGACAGCTCCACAGCGCTGCGCTTAACCGCTGCACCACCAGGGAGGCCCCAGTATTTATTTTTAAATACAAGCTGGGGTACAGGCCAGAGGCGTGGGGCGGCAAGAGGGTTCACCAGAGACAGAGCGGGAAGCAGAACAGGCAGATCAGAAATACACTGCTGAGGGGAGCGGCGGGCGAGGCAGGAGAGGTCTGCCGCACCATATCGGGTCCTCCCTGGCTGGGCATTGAACTCGCATCACGCGCTGTCGACAGCTCCACAGCGCAGCGCTCAACCGCTGCGCCACCAGGGAGGCCCCTGAGCTAAAGACATTTTAACAGATCTGAAGGAAGGACAAGAGAAGGGAATCATCCATGTAGAGCTGGGAAAGAGGATTCATTGTTTTGATTGTTGGTATAGGGCGTGAAAGAATCGTTCTCTTCTTCACTTCTACGTCCTTTGGTTGGCCTAATAATATATTGACATAAGACAGATTAACAAAAGAAAAACAAATTTAGTCTTGAATCTAGAGAACCCCATAAAAATGAGACTCATGAGTTTCCGAAGCAGGAACCTTTCTACCTTTTAGGCAAAAAGTCAATACACTTGTGAAGAATTAACAAGAAAAAGAGGGTTGGGTTTGAGGTAGTAAATTAGCAAAGAAGGAATACATTATATGCCTCCTTGATCCTTTATTCCCATTCTCTGGTGATAGGGGATTTCACGGGGGCTAATACATGTTTCAGTGTCCTTCTCATGTAACTTTAATTCAAAATAAACAGTCTGCCAAAGTGGCATAATTTAGGGTGGCATATTCAGTTCCCCTTCATTAGGAATTGTTTGTTTTCAAGAAACAAACAGACAAACAAATGCAACAAAAGATGTGACACTTATTATAAGGCCACAGAACAACTTACTGATTTGAGGGCAGGTTGGACCCAGAGCCTCGTGAGACATTGGATCAGAAAGTGGTTGATCCACGAGTTAACAGGAGTGGGTCAGGTGCATGGATCGTCTCTTCCACACTGTTTCTCAGTGTCCCCATCCCAAAGCACATGTCACACATGAGTGTCTCAGCTGCTGTACAGCTCCTCTCCCTGCTTTACTTTGTATACTGGCTGCCAGATGCTCTATACAACCAGGTCCACCTTTGCCTCCCACAGCTTCCCCTCTCCCGTTTGAGGAGCCCACAGAGACTAACAGGGGTTATTGTACTTCAGCTCCTTTTTCCTGGGGAAAAGTATCTGAATGACTTGAGGTAGGTTAGGGGCCCACCCTTGCTGGAGACAGCTGTGCCCAAGGCAGAGGGTCCATCCATCTGGCTGCCTACTCAATTTTGTTTGGCCGGATTGGGAGAGATTCTATAGAAAGTGGAATCTATGGCAGGCAGATAGATTAACACCTGTTGAATGCTGCTTTTCAGTTTCTCTAACTTTAATAACGTAACTAGGGGCCCCTTGATGTGAATAACTTAGTTACTACCTGAGTTATTTAGTTGGGCCCTGATACCTACAGGCACTCCATGCAGCAGGTGCCTAAGAAGTAGTTAGTGATTAGTAGTGATAATAACAAAGGTGAATATGAGATACATGGTAGTTCTTTCCCAGGTCAATGATGTAGGTCAGTTATATTATTTTAATGGAAATACTTCTTTGCAGATGAGAAATCCCTTTGTAAATGCCAGTTTATATCTTTATTTATTTATTTTTTCTGATGGAGGTTTTTATTTTTTTTATTGTTATTTATGTCTTTTACATTTTGTATTCCCCTTGGGCAGCCCACCACCAATTCACCCGTGATCCATCTCCATGGTCCCCTGTATTCTCCTCTCTTCCATTTTGTGCCCTTATCCTTCCCCGCCCCCACCACTGATGAGTGTCTCTCTCTCACCCGGCCTCCCTATAGTCCTGATATAAGTGAAACCATTCGATATTTTTCTTTTTCTTTCTGGCTTATTTCACTGAGTATGAGTCCCTCTAACTCCATCCATGTCGCTGCAAATTGCATGTGTTTATCTTCTTTCATTATGAATAGTATTCCATTGTGTATATGTACCACATCTTCTTGATCCAATCATCTATTTTTGGACATCTGGGTTGCTTCCATACCTTTGCTATTGTGAATAGTGCCGCAATGAACATACAAGTGCATGTATCCTTTCGGATTAGTGTTTTTGTGTCCTTTGGGTAAATTCCCAAAAGTGGTATTCCTGGGTCGTATGGGAGCTCCATGTTTAGCAGTTTAAGGAATCGCCATACAGCTTTCCATAGTGGTTGGACCAGTTCACATTCCCACCAGCAGTGTAGAAGAGTTCCTTTTTCTCCACATCCTTTCCAGCATTTGTTGTTGCCTGTGTTTTTAATATGTGCCATCCTCTCAGGTGTGAGGTGGTATCTCATAGTGGTTTTGATTTGCATTTCCTTGATTATAAGTGATGTTGAGCATTTTTTCATGTATCTGTTGGCCATTTGCTTTTCTTCTTTGGAGAAGTGCCTTTTGAGCTCTTCTGCCCATTTTTTGACTGGGTTATTGGCTTTGTTTTTGTTGAGTTGTGTGAGTTCCT
>PVIJ01019159.1:0-24296 GCA_004024925.1 Scalopus aquaticus
GGAAAAAAAAAAAAAGATCAGAAACAAGACAAGAGTGGTACTCTCACCACTCCTATTCAACTGGAAATCCTAGCCAGAACAATTAGACAAGAGGGAAAAAAGACATCAAAATTAAAGAAAGAATAAAAATTTATAAATTGCAGATCAATTGATCCTATATGTCTAAAAAACTCAATAGAATCCATAAAAAAATGTTAGAACTATTAAAAAAAAGATTTCACTAAAGTTACATAATACAAAATCAATATACAAAAATAAGTTATTCCTACAAATCACCAACCAACTATCCGAAAAAAGAATTTTAGAGGACATCCATGGACAAAAGCTTCAGAAGAACTAAAATACAGAGGAGTAAATTCAAACAAGATGAAAGTTCAGTACACCAGAAATAATGAGATCTTGATGAAAGAAATTGAATAAGAAGCAAATAAATGGAAATATCCTGTTTTTGTGAAATGAAAAAACGATAACTTAAAATGTCCATGCTATCAATGTCCATACTATCAATGTTACAATAACAATAAGACATTGTTAAAAGAAAAGAAGGAAAATGCACCAAAAAAAAATAGAAAGATACTCCCTGCTCATGGGTTAGGAGAATTAACATAGTCAAAATGTCACATACAAGTAAAGAAACCAAAGATGTCCAAAAGTTTGAGTCATCTCACTCAGCAATGACTTGCTTGAAAGAATAAAAATAACTTCAAAAAGCCATGCCAACTTTTAGGAACATCTGCTAAAAAAAAGATTGAAAGAAACTAAAAGGCAAAAGGGAAAGCATCTTTTAGAATTTAGAACTTTGTCATTTTATCACATGTCCATGGTCTCTGGACTTAATATTGTTCACCAGGAACTAGCGTTTCACTTACTGGAATCATAACGAGGAGCACAGAGCTGACCCAGGAGAGAAAATATTTTACCAGAAAAAAAAAGAAGAAAGAAAGAAAAGGTAGTAAACTTTCCAAGTCATGAATAAGTATGAATGTAAGGGAACATGAAGATAAACAAAAACCTCTAGTTTCAGATAAACTGGTGTTGATATAGTGATTGTACCATAACAGTAACCTCTCTATAAAACAAATAAACATCAGCTCTGAGATAACAGGAGATGATTGTTCACCACTGGAGAAACTAAGTCCCAAAGGCCAGTTAATGGGCTCCTGAGAGAAGGGAACATTGTGGGACATGACTGACAATCTGCCCTGTGAATTCCTATTTTGGAATTCATAGGGGACTATATCCCTTTGGAAAAACAAGACAGGTTTCAGAGCAGCCACAAATAATATATGTCATATCACAAATATGCCATTTTCTCTCCACAGCAATATACTAAGTCTAGCAATGTAAGTCCCTTCTGGACTGCTGGTTAACAAGGATGTCATGTCCTCCATATTGTCTGCCTTTTGCTGAAGTGAAAACAGAAGATTACAAGTCAGACCTACCAATTCTTTGAAGAGACGGGATCAGAAGAGACACAAGCAGGCGGACAACCCTCAGGTGAGTCTTGTAGCTCTGCCTTCTTTGGTGCGGTGGTAGAAATAATCTCAAGTCAAATTATATGAATGAATATAAGGAGATTCACCTTTATAACCAACAACTGGGAATCAGGGAAATGAGATGATGAAGAGGAACATCAAAAGTGTGTAAATAATGTCCTTTTGACTAAGGCTTCTAACCCCTCAAAACCAGCTTTGGGTACATAGATATTAGTGAAGTGACATCTTGAATAGACTGATAAACCCATTATAAGCACCAGGGCTATTTTAGTCACGTCCAGCTTGCCATAGAGCGGATGATCAGTAACTGCAGGAGGGAGAACTAAATGACAGAGCACTCCTAAGTGGTGAGTCCATGTCCACATCATGGACAGTCACTGAAATACTCATACACATTAGTTACCAGTACTTCTTGATGTTTTTGCTTTCTTCATGGTTCTTTAGCCTCTGTGTTACTCTCAATTCCCGCTGCTGAGAAATTATGCACAGTTTTGCTTTGTTGTACATAATTTGTTCAAACTGAAGAGTAGCCTTACAGTGAAGAGTAGCCTTATAATGAAGCTTGAAATGAAAAATCCTTAAGTTCTCCCATCCCTTGTGTCACTAACTGCAATCATCAAGATCATTGTTAAAGCTATTACATTACATTATCGGAAAAATAACTCCTTTAATAAATAATACATCAATAAGTAATCTTAGCTGGAATACCCTTATAAAGAAAGGTTGATTAGATGTTGATTAGATTAGATGTACTTAGATTTTTCTAAACAAATATCATCACTCAATCATATCACTTTGGATCATTTAGGTCCAAATGATGAGTGTAGCTGAATTTGCAGGGGATCCAGAAAATACCCTAAAATAAATAAAAGGCAAGCCTAAACTATTTCATTGTTTTTATTTTGCTTCTTTCACCATGGAAGTCACACAAAGACACACACAGTGACCCAGACAAATTCTAATTAAGAGAATACATTCTTCACAAAGATTCTTCCTCACTTCCAAAAACAACTCCAACCTTTAACATCTACAGGAGGTAGAGGGGGTAAAAAATAAGAAAGAAATCTTTGTCCAGAGAGATCATTTATGGTCCCTACCAAAGTCCTTATAACCCAGAAGTCTCCACCTGGGAGTATATGCTGTATGTGATCTTCTGCATCTCTCCATATACCAAAAAAAAATGCAGGCATTTCTAGAAATCCTGAACCCTCAGGGGAAAAACTCAAAAATCCTTAAATAATATACCTAGTACATTTCTCACTTTTCTTTTTTATCTAGTTTAACCCACTACAAGATTTCACAGAAGTATTTTAATGCAACTGGTAAAGATGAAACCAAGCTGAAAGGCATTATGTAGCTCAAATTATTGATAAAAAAACTTCAATGAACACTGAAGAAAGAATGACAGATTTGACAGTTAGTCTGGGTTACCACACCACCTTAAGATGTCAATACTTATGTCCCCATACTGATCCATTAAAAAAAGAGAGAGAGAAAGGCCTAAAGATTTCATTATGGTATTTGCTGCTTTTCTCTCTCTCTTTTGATGGCTAATATTTATTTGTGTCTCTGATGAGCAGAGACAGTTTCCCTGTAAAGATGATAATATACAATATTTTTATTTTATTATTTCCATTACCCTGGAGGTAATGATATCTTATTTTACAAAGTCAAACAAAGTTAAGTTTATGTCGAAGGACACATTGTTATTATTTTTCCTTCCCAAATTTATGTTGGATTCTCAAGATTTGTTTATACATTTTGATGTTGGAGATTTCTCTTTTCCAAGACACTGAGTTTAATTATCTTATCCTATAGTTAGAAAAAAACATGATTTTCATCCCAACTTGCACTTACAAGTACTGTCCATTAACTACTCCAACATGTTTATCACATAAGATCCTGCCCTTAACTGAAAATATTCTGAAAGAGGAATGCGAGTTCAAAATCCAAAGTATGATCAAAGCAGGTATTAAGTTTGATAGCCTTCAGATGAATAGCTTGATTATATGTAGTAGAATAATAATCTGATTAGGTGTTTAGAAATATTTAAAAGGAAATAGCCCTGAAGATTAGAGAATAAAATCATTTTTGTCATTGTCATTTTTTTCCTCTCCACCCCGTAGGAAACATGAATGTGTCGGAAGTCAACACTGTGACTGAATTCATACTCTTGAGTTTTCCCTGCTCCAGAGAGGTACAGGTCTTCCTCTTTATGCTCTTCTCTGTGTCTTACATTCTGACACTGATGGGGAATGGGGCCATTATCTGTGCAGTAAAGCTGGATCACAGCCTCCATACCCCCATGTACTTTTTCCTGGCCAACTTCTCATTCCTGGAAATCTGTTATATCAGTACCACTGTTCCCAATATGTTGAGGAACTTCCTATCTGAGACCAAAACCATCTCTTTCACTGCCTGTTTCCTCCAGTTATACTTCTTCTTCTCCATGGGCATCACTGAAACCTTCTTACTGCCCCTCATGGCTTTTGATAGATACTTGGCCATCTGTCGGCCTCTCCACTACCCTACCATCATGAGCAGCCATCTCTGTAGGAACCTGGCAATATTCTGCTGGGTAACTGGGTTCCTCTGTTATCCGATCCCTACCTATTTTATCACACAACTCCCCTTCTGTGGCCCCAATACCATTGACCACTTTCTTTGTGACCCTGGTCCTCTTCTGGCACTGTCCTGCATCCCTGCCCCTGGAGTTGAACTTTCCTGTTCAATATTGAGCTCCCTTATCATCTTTATCACCTTCTTCTTCATCATTTGGTCCTACATCCTGGTTCTCAGAGCAGTGTTGCGTGTGCCATCAGCAGCTGGTAGACATAAGGCTTTTTCCACCTGTGGTTCCCACCTAGCTGTGGTGTTTCTGTTCTATGGAACCATCATGATGATGTACATCAGCCCAAGTTCTGGAAATCAAATTGGGATCCATAAGATTGTAACCTTGATATATTCAACAGTGACCCCACTTGTAAACCCTCTGATCTACAGTCTCCGGAACAAAGACATGAAGACTGCCTTGGGAAAGATTCAGCAATGTACAAGAATTAGTCAAATCAAGTGAAATGAGAACCCATGAATGGACCAAGAGCAGATTATTATTTTCCCCATTTCTATTTACATTTAAATTGAGTTATCAACTATTTGCATCCAGGAATACAGAACCAAATTCATCAATTTCTATTTAGTCAAGTAATGAACATGGGTATACCCAATTAAACCAGGCCTTGCTTTCAAATCAGGACTTGAGAGACAGTAACTTAAATTAAATAACTTGGAAGTCTATACTTGAGACTCCTTTCCTATCCTGACCACCAATAATTGCTTGCCCTTTTACTGTGATCACTTAGCTGGTTCATGAACTCCTGCTTTTCTTAACCTCTGTTCCATGTGTCAATTCTTGCACTTGGGCTTTCTGGTCTAACAATCTCTGCTCTACTCCAAGTAGAAGAGAGAAACATTCACACCTTTTTCACTCAGACAAAAGTGAACTACTATCAATCAAATCATAATTGAATCAAAATTTTTACTTGACACCAAGTGATGAATAATGACCTAAGACATTGTTTTCCAAACTGTGTTTTTGATACTTACTTGGGAGCATTTCCAGGCCTTTTTCCTAAATCATAATTTTATGAAGTAGACCTCAGAAATTACAATTTAATGATATTCAGGTGAAATTGGTGGACTTAGACTAGCACCGGTCCACAGACAAATTTTAATAGAGCCCTTTTTGATAAACATGTGACATCAAGAAATAAAATTTAGGAAAAGTTGAAAGAAATAAAAGTTAGAAAATAAAGTTAGGGAAAATGACTATTATAGTTACTCTAATTTCTAATTTATAGGTGACTCAAACACTCATGACAGTAGTAGTAGAAAATTTTTTCCTCCCTGATTTATAAAGTAAGAAAGAGTAACATTCTTCTTATCTTTTCCTACAATGTAAGATAATTAAGATACCCGGTAACAGGTTTATATTTAGTCCAACTAGTTGGTTAAAAATCAATTGATCAATTGTTATCTGCAGTTGATGAAATTCATCTATTCATTCAACAAACATTATTTACCTCTGTAATTACATCAATGTAGAAGATAAAGTATCTGCCTATGTGAAATTTACATTCTAGGGAGAGACATAATGAGGAGGCAAACACAAAAATCTATAGTCTCAGAAGCCAAGAGCAGTAAAAAAAAATAAAGGAGCATATGAATATAGAAAATGTTGTAGTTGAATAGGAAATAATAAGGTGGTATGGTGAGAGATTGTTTTTATCTGGACACATGGAGAAGCCTATTCATTACTATATACTAAAAGGAAGGTTTAAGTAAAATTTCACCTTAATAAAAATAATGTTCTTAACTTGTACCACTTGTTTACTTACATGTCTAGTTATATGTGCCTTTATTTTACTATATTTTACTTTTTTCCAGTAAGGATCTGATGTAGCCCCAAAAAGTACATTAAAAATAAGAAAAAGATGAATTTTTAAAAAGTTAAAAAGGTTCCTTTTCCTCCATATCCTTACCCACATTTGATGTTTCTGGTTTTGTTGATATGGACAAGCCTCACATTAAGAATTAAATCAATGAAACAAAATAGGGTCCAAAAATTGTCCCAAATATGTGTAAAAAATGGATTTCAACAAAGGTGCAAGTGCAATGCAATAAAAGACTTTTAAACAGTTGTTGCTGGAAAAGTTGGATATCCTGTGTAAAAAACTGAACTTCAATACTCAACACACCTAACAAAATTCATAAAAATTCCCTCAAAATGGGTCATGTTCTTAAATATAAAACCTACAACCACAAATGTCTAAAAGAAAGCATAGGGCAAATCCTCTGACCTTGGTTTAGACAAAGATTTTTCAAATATAGCACCAAAAGCATGCTCTTAAGGAAGAAATCGATAAACTGGGGCCTCCCCGGTTGTGCAGCGGTTAAGCGCTGCGCTGTGGAGCTGTCAGCAGTGGCGACAGGAGTTCGACACCCGGCTGGGGAGATTCCCACATGGCGTGGCAGACCTCTCCTGCCTCGCTCACTGCTCCCCTCAGCAGTGTATTTCCCTCGATATGCCTGTTCTGCTCCCCACTCTGTCTCTGGTGAACCCTCTCACAGCCCCACCCTCTGGCCTGTACCCCAGCTTGTATGCATAAATAAAAAATCTCTTTAAAAAAAAGAAATTAGTAAACTGAACTTCACCAAAATAAAAATATCTGTTCTTGGGAAGACACTATTAAGAGAATGAAAAGACAACCCATAAAGTAGGAGAAAATATTGGCAAGCATTATCTGCTAAAGGATTTGCATCCATAATATATAAGAACACTCAAAAACAATAGAAATCAAATGACAAAAAATAAAGAATGAAAAACAAATGTAGACACCAAACAGCAGACATAAACATAGTAAATAAGCAAATGAACATAAAATGATGTATATCACCATTAGTCATTAGGGAAATACAAAGGAAAACCACAATAAGCTAATATCATCTATAATCATGTATAGCTTAATGATGGGGATATGTTCTAAGAAATACATCATTAGACAATCAGCCTTGTGCAAATATCAGAGTATACTTAAACAAACTTAAATGAGATAGCCTATCACACACCTGGACTGTTTATAGGGATCACCAACATATACGTGGTCTGACATTGACTGAACTATGGTTATGCAGCCCATGACTGCACATACCCAAATGACGGAAATTAAAAAGACTGACTATACAAGTGTTGGTGATGATATAAGGGAACTAGTTTTCTCATTATCTAGTGATAATTTAGAACTATAAAAGAGTACAAAGCACTTTAGAAAATAGTTGGCCATTTCTAATAAAGTCAAATATGCATCTGTTATGTGATACAATCATTTTACCCCTAAGAGAAAAAAAGTATATGGCATGCAAAGACTTGCACACATTTGTTCCCAGAAGTTTTATTTATAATTACAAAAAAAACAAAAATAACCCAAACATCCATCAATTTGTGCATGTATAAACAAATTTTAGAATAGCTATAAAACAGAATATTACTCAGCAATGAAAAGTAATCAACTATTGATATATGCAACAACACGGTTGAATCTGAAAGTAATTGTGCTGAGTGAAACTAGACCCAAAAAAAGTACATATGATATGACTCTATTTATAAGTTGTCTAAACTACAAATCATCTACAATGAAAGAAAGATCAGTAGATCACTGCTTACCTGGGAAATTGAGGACTGAAAGAGGTCTGAGAGAGGAATTCCCAAGAGGCATGATGACTGGAGGTGATGATTATGTTTACTATCTGGATTATGGAGAAGTTTGTGTGTGTGTGTGTGTGTGTGTGTGTGTGTGTGTGTGTGTGTGTGTGTGTGTTTCAGATGAATCCCACAGATGGAGAAAGGATAGAGGACAGAAACGTATAAGTAGCACTTATACTCCTGAACACTGTTATTAACCCTTCACTCCTGCTTTTCCAGGTTTCTTTCTCTACAGGGCTAAACTCTTCCACAGGAAACTATTCACATTAGGTGCTTTTTACATTTTCTAGAGCATAAAATTATTCCTCTGACATATGTTTTTTGAGTCCTCATTGTGCCTTGAGTGGCTTGGTTTTACTAAGACATAGACACATCTACAAGAAATTCTGAGAAGTAAGGCAAAAAGTGAATAAGAGTGTCACATTTTTCCGATTCAGACTTTGAAATATAAATGGTGCCCCACAGGGAAGTGAATTAAACTCATCAGTATTTTAGACAAAAACTTCTGCCATCATAGGAAGGAAAGAACCACAGGATGTTTAAAGATTTGCCCTCTATTGAGGATGAGTGAACTTTAGAGCCCAGTTCCCACTTGCAGTTGGTCAGAGAGCAGTTGCAGAATGACGCTGCTTTGACTGACCTTAGGCAAGAACAACCATGGGTCTGGAAAGTGTCCCTCAATGCTATTGGTTTCTTAAAGATGAATATACATGAAGTTTTTTGGAAAAAAAAACTTCTGATTTGGCAATTTATTCTGTTTGGTTTGTTTAAGCACTTTAGTCAAAGAACACAGGAATACCTGCAGATGAATATGCTGTGCTTATTACTCTTTATATAGGAATAACATACCATGGGAGAGCCAGGGATGTGTCTGGAAGACAGTGCTATGAAGACCAATTATAGGATTTGTGCTTTGGTGAGATTCTTTGGGGAAGGGTCCAAAGAAACTTCAGATTGCTTCAGATTGAATGTTGTTAAAACAAGGACAATTCTACGTCTACAAATGTCTACAAATCTTATCTACAGAGAGGGCAGACAAGAAGGGAAATAGGGCTGTAACTTACTCTTTTTAAAGCAGTCACTCATTGTAGCCAAGAGAGGAGTGTGTTTGGTATTTTTTGGGTGATACTGTGACTTCTGTTTTGTTTTTTCTGGGTTCAGACAAATTATGATGCAGCCTTTCTTTTGTTTTTGCTACACTGGTTTACATCATTGTTCGTTATATTAGAAGTACAGGATCTCCCTGCTCAGGGATTGTCAACCTACAATACCCACTACCAAGACACTCAGTCCACCAACATAGTTCATTATTCTCCTTTCCCACCTTGTGTCCCATCCTCTTCCATTCTGATAGCCTCAGTTCTACAGTCAATTTTCTAGTGTTAGTTCTTAGCTTGGCTTTATCTGACTCGTTGTCGTGTTTCTCTGTATTCCACATGGGACACCATCCAGTATTTGTCTTTCTCCTTCTGACTTATTTCACTTAGTATAATCCCCCTCCAGGGCCTCCCTGGTGGCGCGGCGGTTGAGCGCTGTGCTGTGGAGCTGTCAGCAGTGCGCGATGCGAGTTTGACGCCCAGCCTGGGAGAATCCCACATGGTGCGGCAGACCTCTCCTGCCTCGCCCGCTGCTCCCCTCAGCAGTGTATTTCTGATCTGCCTGTTCTGCTCCCCACTCTGTCTCTGGTGAACCCTCTCGCCGCCCCACGCCTCTGGCCTGTACCCCAGCTTGTATGTATAAATAAATAAATCTTTAAAAAAAAAAGTATAATCCCCTCCAACTCCATCTATGTTACTGCAAATGGCAAAAGTTTATCTTTTTGATAGCTGAGTAGTATTCCATTGTGTATATATACCACATCTTCCTGATCCACTCATCTGTATTTGTGCACTTAGTTTGTTTCCATAGTTTAATTATTATAAATAGTAGCAACCTTGTTTTTGTCTTATTTTATTATGGCCTTAGAGTAATCTTGATTGAGGGAGTATTTTTTGAGATTGTTTAAGTACAACAATAGAATAGCATGACCTACTGAGAGTGCCAGAGCAGCCTGTAAGAAGTTTGAAGTCTAGTCACAAATGTCAGATCAGTCATTAACATCTGGGATTGCTTTTATCCTCCTTAAGTTTGTTAAACTCTTTTATGGATAACATGGTAAGCACATATAGGTGAGTCAGAGATGCCCATATTGATTGATTGATTAAGCAATCAATTGAGTTGTAAAACTTCACCTGTGAGAGATTTGAAGTGAGGAAAAGATATTATTTCAACTTGCATAGGGAAAAAAAATTAAGATAGGTCCCAAGGGAAGTGAGTAACAGGCACAAATATATCTCTTGACACTGTTTTCCTTTTAGAAGCAGTAAGTAGATCCTCAAGGATCAAGAAAAACAAAGCAATTCCTGACAGGCTCTGCTTATAACTACCCCATCCTTCAATAAACACAGTCAAGGACCTTTATCACAATTATTTTATCTCTTTTCTGCTCTCTGATTATTACCTAAACTATCCCTTCCTTCTAAGAAATAAAAAAGAAACTTCTGAGAAACTTCAGTTTGGAATTCCCTTTGCTGATCCAGGTAATAAGGTAATAAGTTTATGTACTGTTTAGAATAGAATATATATATTCTTTTATCCACAGCTCTCTTTGAATTTACTTCAGCTATACACATACAAAATTAGAAGCACAGAGCTCTGTTAGGAAGCAGCTGATTTGATCTTGGGAAGTGATATGAAGACAAAGAGAAGCGCATGATAAGAATCATAATTTATAAAGAAAAGCATTTTGCTGGTTAATTGGGGGTGATGGGTAAAATAGAGGAAGACATGTACATTTCAACGTACTAGACCAAGAAAAGAAAGTTCTTGAACATTAACTAAACCAACCTGCTGAAAATATTTTGAGATGATCAACAAGGTGATTAACATCTCGAAATAAAAAGAACTTTTTAGAAACATCTTGCAAAACACTGTGATTGAAATGCTCCAACCACAATTAGTAACAAACTATTTTTACCTATTACAAACTGGATAGATTTTCTCTGAGTTGGTATTAAACCTGTAAGGCCAAAAAAAACATGTCTTTTTTTTTTTTTACTTTACAGAATAAAAGTTCATAAGTGACTTTCCTTGCTATAGCAAACCTCTTTGGAGTCACTCCTTCCATTCATTAGCAACTAATGTTCTTTTGTGGCGCCAACATTTATTAACAGTCCTGGGAGCTGGAGGGGGTTTCCTATACTTCCAAAATACCAACAATAATGTCAGTCGATGTTACCTCAATTTTTAAAAGTAATAAATAATTTTTAATATAAAAAATTATATTTTAAATATGTACTATATATTTTTAAATGTATACTTTTAAAAGCTACCTAAAAGTATACATGCTCCTGAGTGAGCCACTTCAAAGAATTCTGTCTTAGATAGGTACATAGGAAAAATAAGTGGTACAGTAAGCAAATGTCTTTTTTAAATCATAGAACTGATCGACAGACTCAAAGGTCATATAAGATGGATAATGAGCTTCCCAGAAGTAACTGTAAACTGCACAATATATTAATGTGCTCTCTTAAACCAAGTTATGGGACAGTTTTCTTTATCACTTACAGAATACACTCTCTTGAGAGTGGAAGAGTTTTGATGTAGCCACTTACTCTGAAGGGAAAAAAAATTAAAACAGCAATGCCAAGAAGATAGCTACCCAGCCTGATATTACCAAAGAAACAAGAGGGAAATAAGCTGTTTAAATGCAGTCCATATGTCATTCCCAGCTTCTGGCAAATACAGACCTTAATGTTAGAAAAGGATCTTGACAATCAGAGGTCTCATATACTGCCATGGAAGTGAAAATAGTGCAGTACTTAAAGCAAACTGTTTAGCTTCATCTGCTAAATATATGTATACATGTATACATAAAAGTATACATGTAACACAATTTCATTTATATAAAGCGCAATGCCTACTATTGGAGAGGAAATTAAGTTTCCTCTACTTTTCTAGATCTTTATAATTAAAATAATTGACACAAGACAGATTAACAGGAGACAAAATACCTAATTTAATTTTATGTGCAAGGAGATACCATTACGACTATGAGATCACCTGAATGACTATATATAGTTTTTAGGCAAAGAAGTAGTAAGTCTGTGAAGGACAGGACAAAGAAATATTTTTAATTTTGATTTGACAGCTGATTCAGTGAGCTATGTTGTGGTTGTTTACACAGCTTCCTGTCCCTGTCTCTGACACTGAGGGTGTCTCTCTATCTCTGTCTATAAGGAGGTTACCCTCCGTATGACAATTTATTTACTTTTTTTAGGGTAACAGGAGAGTCAGAGAAAAAATCAGGTGTTGGGAAGAAGGAAGGATTAGGGAATCATTCATTCATTCTTTATTTATTTAAATTCAAATAGTCAATATATCACTTTGACATATCCTGAGACAGCCCTACAATACTAAGTTATTAAATTATAACAAAAAACAAGAAATTGATAGCTCTGGGAGACAGTTACAATTAGAGAGACACAGGGGAAGATGATAGTGCCTGGGATGGAGTGTAAGGAGAGATTCTAGGGTATAAATAATATTTATTGACTTTGGAGTAACTACTGTAAGTTTTATTTGTAAAGCTTTCTAAGATGCGTATTTACATATTAAGCATGTTTCCAAGAATTTCATAATAAACACCTGTCTCCCCACTGATATTCACTGATTTCTAGTGTTTTTCAGACCAACAACTAACCCAGGAAAGCATTTCAGGATTAGACAAAAACAGTAAGTATTGATATGTAGTCATTAATGCATCTCCATTACATTATGCTTCATCACGTATTTGAGTTCTCATTTGTCTTTACAAGGTGATTCAGTATTTGCTGGTCCTTTTGCAGCCCATAGACAAATGAGAATCTCCAACAATTCCAGCACCATCACTGGATTCATCCTCCTAGGCTTCCCTTGCCCCAGGGAGGGGCAGATCCTCCTCTTTCTGCTCTTCTTTATCATCTACCTCCTGACCCTCATGGGCAATGGGTCCATCATCTGTGCTGTGCACTGGGATCAGAGACTCCACACACCCATGTACATCCTGCTCGCCAACTTCTCCTTCCTGGAGATCTGGTATGTCACCTCCACTGTCCCCAACATGCTGGGCAACTTCCTCTCTGAGACTAAGGTCATCTCCTTCTCTGGGTGCTTCCTCCAGTTTTACTTTTTCTTCTCCTTGGGCTCTACAGAATGCTTTTTCTTGGCTGTTATGGCATTTGATCGATACCTAGCCATCTGCCGGCCTCTGCGCTATCCAGCCATTATGACTAAACGTCTCTGCACCAATCTTGTGGTCAGCTGCTGGGTACTTGGTTTCCTTTGGTTCTTGGTTCCTATCATCATCATCTCTCAAATGTCCTTCTGTGGATCCAGGATTATTGACCACTTTCTGTGTGACCCAGGTCCTCTATTAGCACTCACTTGCATCAGAGCTCCTATAGTAGAGATGAGTAGCTCTACCTTAAGTTCTCTACTTTTGTTTGTTCCCTTTCTCTTCATCATGGGGTCCTATGCTCTGGTTTTAAGAGCTGTATTCAAAGTCCCTTCAGCAGCTGGACGAAGAAAGGCCTTCTCTACTTGTGGGTCTCATCTGGCTGTGGTTTCTCTTTTCTATGGCTCAGTGATGGTCATGTATGTGAGCCCAACATCCGAGCATGAAGCTGGAATGCAGAAGATAGTGACTTTGTTTTATTCTGTAGTTACTCCACTCATTAACCCTGTGATCTATAGTCTGAGAAACAAAGATATGAAAAATGCTATGAAGAAACTGCTGGGAACTTAAAATTAAGAGTCTTAGTTTAAGAGAATTGGGAGAATAGAATCTGTTTTTAACTTCTTGGTTACAATAACTAACTGACATCACTCAGAATATTGCTCAGACCATTTTTCAACTTTATATACCACAATGTTTTTCTTATTTCCTAGAATTTATCAGGCTGTAAGGGATCTCAAAGGCCCATTTCATCTCCCTAACTTTATAAATGATACAACTATAGTTAAAAAATTGTGTTGAGTCTGTTGGAGAAATAAAATTAAAAATAAGTCTACTAATCCAGAAAGCCTCTCAAAAATGATAGATTCACCTATTAATTAGAGTGGCCATCTCAGTGTGCTATTGGGTTTATTCAAGAGAAAAATAAATATATCTATAAGACAGGAGATAGTTCTGCAGCTTGGAAGTTAGGCCACCAAAATTTGGCTCCTACACTCCCACAGAAACTGGAAGATAAAAGCACTATGTGCTTTGCTGAATGCATTTCAAAGAGACTTCCTAGGTCCTTGGCAAAGAACTTCTTGGATCATAAAGCTGGCAAGAGGCTTATTTAGCTTTTTAAAAGATTTATACTGCTTTCAAAGAACTTGATTGCAAGTTTTATACGGTAAATGCTGTAAAAAAGAAAAAGTAGACCAGAAAAGCCCCCTCTGTTATTTTTCAGGGAACAATTGAAACTCATTTTTCATTGGCACACGTCCTTACAAATTACACAAAGTGATAGCCCTAGGGCAAAATCTAATGTCTATTACCCTATCAAACAAGATTGTTTTTATTCTTCTTGAACTTATATTTCTGTCTTCCAGAAAACATGTTGTGGTACTACTAATCATAGTCAAAAGATCTTTGAGATAGGTATAATTTTCTTAAGATTAATTTAAAAATACCATCAATGCAATAGAAAAGATTCCAAAATATGAAAAAGGAAACAGCACAGGCTGTTATCTGAAAAACATTTTATTTAATTCAGAGTTAGAGAAATATAAAGAAAATTATATTAAATACTTCTCTTTTCACATAAAATCAACAAACATCAAAATGATGTTAGAAAAAAACAACAGTTTCATGCTTTGCTGAAGAGCATATATTGGCACAACAACTGTGGCAGACATTTTGCCACTATCAAAGAGCATTCCCTTCAATTCATCAATTCCACTTTTAGATAGTTAACTGACTAGCATTTATTTCCATGCACTGTGTTATAAAATTCTTAGTTTCACATATAAGAAAAATGTCAAGTGTTTAAGTCTATTGACTACTGTTTTTAACAGCAAAAGATTGGAGCACTCTGAAGTCTCATTAAGGACTGATTAAATAAATCACTGTATATTCTTAGAATTATATAGTATATAACTGTTAAAAAGAAGATGTGTGTGTGTATGTGTGCTGATATAAAACCATCCTCAAAGTATATCATTAAGTGAAAAGCAAGATGAAAGAAATCTGTATATGGACTTTCATGTGAAGAAAGATTATATAAACATATATATATATATATATTTATATCAAGAAACACAGTGTATATCTGACTCTTGAAAAAGAAACTAGTAACACTAATTGCTTGTGGGAAAGAGAATTGGGTGCTTTGGGATAAAGGAGAGATGAATATTTTCACTGTATATACCTTCATATTTTTAAAATATTATTCTATGTGCATTTATTGCACTTAAACACTCCTTAAAACATTTAATGGTAACAGTGAAAAATAAGTTTAGAAACTATGAAATTAGAACCAGAGAAGTATTTCTTCAATTAAAAAAGATAGCAAGACAAGGATGGACATTGCCTAATGATTAAGGGATGCATACACCAGAAAGATATAACACTCATCAATATGTATGCACCAAATGAATGAACACCAAAATGTGTAAGACAACTACTAACAGACCTAAAATCAGGCATTGGCCATGACACAATAGTAGTAGGGGACTTCAGCATCCCACTTACATAAAAGGACAGATCAACCAAACAGAAAATCAACAAGGAAACAATAGACATTTATAGGGCACTACATCATCAAAAGATTGAGTGCACATTCTTTGCAAGTACATATGCAACAGTCTCAAGGATAGAACACATGTTGGGTCATAAAACAAATGTCAAATTCATGGAGATTGAAATCATATCAAGTATCTTCTCTGATTACCACAGTATTAAATTAGAAATCAATCACAAAAAGAAAGCAGGAAAAGCCTCAGAAATATGGAGACTGAACAACACACTACTGAATGACTATTGGTTTGATGAGAAATCAAATAAGAAATTAAAAAATACCTATAGACAAATGAAAATCAACATGTGTCCAGAATTTATCAGATGTGGGAAAGCAGTACTAAGAGAGAAGTACATAGCAAAATAGACCAATATCATGAAACAAAAAATAGCTCAAATAATCTAACATTATTCCTTAGAAACTAAAAGAGAGAATATATGAAATCAAAAGCCAATTGAAGGAAAGAAATAATAACAGCTAGATGAATAAATGAAACAGAAGTCAAAAAAAACAGTTCAACGATAAAATCAAAAGTTGGTTCTGTAAGAAAAATCAAGATGGACAAACCTCTTATCTGATTCACTAAAAAGAAAGGAAGAAAGCTCTGACAAAAAGAATCAAAAATGAAAGACAAGTTACATCACCTCAGAAATGCAAAGGATCATAAGAAACTAATATGTTTGCCTTTATGCCAAAAAAGGGGGGGGCGGGAATCTGGAAGAAATGGACAAATTCTTCGACGCATACTACTTTTCACAACTGAACCAGGAAGCAATAGAATACCTGAACAGGCCAATTACAAGTAAGAAAATTAAAATAATAATCAAAGTATTCCCAAAAGAAAGAAAAATCCAGTACCAGATGATTTTGCTAGTGAATTCTATCAAACCTACAAATAGAATCTAGTCCTATCCTTCACAAACTCTTCAAAAAATTAAGGAAAAGTGAATGCTCCCAAACACATTTTAACACAAATATGAGTAGGATATCAAAAGTACACAATAGTATCACCAACAAAACTACAAACTAATATCCCTGATGCATATAGATACTAAACTCCTCAACAAAATCTTTAATTTTAACATTATGACCAGTGGGGTTTATTCCAAGGATGCAAAGACAGTTTAACGTATGCTAATCCTTCACTGTAACTCACAATATCAAATAAAGACAAAAATCATGTGATCAGACCAACTATCATAGAAGAGTCTGACAAGATTCTGCATCCATTTATGATAAAAATTCTTCATAAAATGGGGGTAGGAGGAACATGTCTCAACATAGTAAAGGTTCATATATGCCAAACCCACAGCCAGCATCATGCTGAAGGGTGAGAAACTGAAAGCTTCTCCTCTAAGATCAGGTCTATGATAAGGATGTCCACCCCCCCCCCAACCATCAGTACAGAGTCTTCTTCTCTGCTTTTCAGAGGGTGAAATTATTTACTCAACAAAAATATGTGATGGCTGAGTAACTTGTGATTGCCATGACACAAGAACATCTGCAAAAAATGGCAGGCAAAAGAAAAACATTACGGATCTTTGTCAGTTTTGAATCTTATGTATAGACAAAGGGAAACAAAAGCTCTTCAAACAAGAAAGTGAAATGAAATGATAAGTCCTAGAGATGAAACTCCTTCCACAGTTGTGGATAGAAGGACAAAAAATGTGTTGTGCTAAAAGACCTACACCTCCATCAGTGGTGAGGAAAGCTTAGCGCTCAATCCCAGGTGTAGCTGCAGGAGAGGAGCTATGGAATGCCCTACTCTGGCCTCCTTTCAGCTGGGAAGTATGCCTGAGAGACAGCTGCTTAAGACTCACGGAGCCCAACCACAAGCAAGAAAAGAAAAGATCTTTAGAAAAGCAGAACTGTCCTGGGAGGACATTGATTCCTGATACGAGTCATCTATAACTCTATGTCCCATCACACCTCCTGTTATCACCTTTCTGGGAAATCACAGGAGGCTCTATCCCCAAAGCCCATAACTGACATCACTAACTGGAGTCCCAGTGAGTAGAGACCTGCACCACAGCCCCCACACCCTGTTACTTTAATTGACTTTCCCTTTCAAAGGTTCTCTGAGTGGGCTTGGAGTCTGATTAGATCTCAAGCCATCCCCAAAGTGGATTTGGAAAAGGTTAATATCTTCTACTCTACTGGAAGACAGGCAGAAAGCATCAGGGTCCTCAGAGGAAGCAGGCCCCAGGGGAAGGGAAGAACTAGTACAGAATAATCTCCTGACACTATTCACCTTCCACAAGTGGTAATTTTTGATCCTCATGGAGTAGGGGAACAGAACTCACTCCCTGGTGGCTCTGTTTATAATCCCTCCATCCTCCAGCAAACACAGAGAGATCTTCACCTATTTCTACTCCTTCACTACTTGATGGTGATTGTACAGGACACTGCTTCTCTCCAGGAACATCAGACACTGTCAGAGGATCAGGTTTGGACTTGCATGAAAAGAGATGATGCAACATTAAGAGGAGAAAGTAAATATAAAAAAGGTAGAAAATCTACTAGTCTCTAAATAAGATTCCCTTTTACTTTGCTTCCACTGTACATGAAACAGCTAACAATTACTAAGTAGTTCTGTGTGTCAGGTCCTAGACCTATCTGTAATATCATTCAAGGTCCTCACCCCATCGGTGGAAGTGTTACTGTGCCCATTTTACACAGAAGGAACTGGGAATCAGTTTACATAATTAACTTAACAAGGTTTCCACAATGAGTAATATGTGAGTAGTGTTTCAAACCTGAGGCTCCTTATTCAAGTCCTTTGCTTTTCTACTATAGCCTAACTGCCTACCACTTCTCACAAATGGGAAAACTGTTCTTATTTTCCTGGACTTTGCAAAAATAGGACAGGTATAAAAATTCCCTGTCCAGAGCAAATGAAAAGAGAAATGTACTATTGTAAAATCAGGCCAATAACACTTCTACACCATTGTGCCTCCCTGGATTCGATTGAAAAGAAAGTAAAAGAGAAAAGCAATGTCTTTCTGTCATCCTATCTATAACAGCTCAGGCCCTGGCTATCCTACACTGGTCTAGCCCAATCTTTCCAATCAAAATTGGGGTGAAGGTGTAGTTTGCTTTTTTGGCTACATTAATAAGTCCAGGCATCCTATGTATATAAGCACAGTGTTTTCATTTCTGTACCCAGATTCACATTCCCTCTGCCACTGGTATTCTTTTAACAGCTCACAGACCCATGAAAATCTCCAGCACCCCCGACAACTCCAGCATCATCACTGACTTCGTGCTCCTAGGCTTCCCTTGCCCCAGGGAGGGGCAGATCCTCCTCTTTCTGCTCTTCTTTATCATCTACCTCCTGACCCTCATGGGCAATGGGTCCATCATCTGTGCTGTGCACTGGGATCAGAGACTCCACACACCCATGTACATCCTGCTCGCCAACTTCTCCTTCCTGGAGATCTGGTATGTCACCTCCACTGTCCCCAACATGCTGGGCAACTTCCTCTCTGAGACTAAGGTCATCTCCTTCTCTGGGTGCTTCCTCCAGTTTTACTTTTTCTTCTCCTTGGGCTCTACAGAATGCTTTTTCTTGGCTGTTATGGCATTTGATCGATACCTAGCCATCTGCCGGCCTCTGCGCTATCCAGCCATTATGACTAAACGTCTCTGCACCCATCTTGTGGTCAGCTGCTGGGTACTTGGTTTCCTTTGGTTCTTGGTTCCTATCATCATCATCTCTCAAATGTCCTTCTGTGGATCCAGGATTATTGACCACTTCCTGTGTGACCCAGGTCCTCTTCTGGCACTTACTTGCCAAAAAGCTCCTGTGATAGAACTTGTCTTCTCCACTTTGAGTCCTCTACCCCTTGTCATTCCCTTTCTCTTCATCATGGGGTCCTATGCTCTGGTTTTAAGAGCTGTATTCAAAGTCCCTTCAGCAGCTGGACGAAGAAAGGCCTTCTCTACTTGTGGGTCTCATCTGGCTGTGGTTTCTCTTTTCTATGGCTCAGTGATGGTCATGTATGGGAGCCCAACATCCGAGCATGAAGCTGGAACACAGAAGATTGTGACTCTATTTTATTCTGTTGTGACCCCACTCCTTAACCCTGTGATATACAGTCTTAGGAACAAAGATATGAAAAAAGCCCTGCAGAAATTTTTGGGAAAATGAGAAGTGTTCATCAAAAAGGTTCTTGGCAATTAGACACCTATTTATTTTCAGGTTAAAATAAAAACTAGTTTTTTCATATAATTATTCCCTTCAAGTAATGACCAAAACCTGAATGTATGTTTCTGTTGTCTACTTCTTCTCTTGATCCTTGATCAGTTATCCTGTTTCTTAGTATGTCTCACTTGTTTTTAATTAAATGTTGAAAATTCTCACTATTCTTTGTGGTCTATATATTCACCATAAAGGAAAATGAGATTATTGTCTGTGCTGTTAGGTTGGACCAATGCTCCATACCCCAATGTATATCCTCTTAGGGAAATTTGCTTGAAGCTGGTAAATTACCTCCACTGTGCACAATGTGCTAGTCAGTTTCCTCTCAGAGACAAAAACCATTTCTTTTGTTGGCTGTTTCCTCCAATTCTATTTTGTTCTTCCTTCAGTACAACTGAGGCATATTTTCTCTGCATCATAGCTTATGTTTGATACCTTGCTCTCTGTTGCTGAGTGTCAGTTGGCAGCAGACCCAGCTGTTATGACCCAGCAACTATACTGTATCTTACTGTCTCTTGCTGGGTTTTTGGGTTCCTCAGTTACTCTGTCTCCTTTGTGCAGCTCTTGATTGCCTTTCTGTGGGCCCCACACCATTGACACATTGTACATAATATGGACCCACTGATGGCTCTTTCCTGTGCCTCAACTCCTGTTACTAAAACCGCCTTCTAGATCCTACGTTCCATCATTATCATTTTCACTCTCCTGTACATCCTTGGCTCCTATACCCTTTTAGTGATAGCTGTGTTGAAATTCCTTTCTGCAGCTGGCCAGAAGAAGGCCTTTTCCACCTGTGGATCACATCTGACAGTGGTATATCTATTCTTTGGGACCCTTTTGGCAGTATATGTGAACCCCACAGCAGATAATCCAGCTGAAATTCAGAAAATCGTGACTTTGTTCTGTTCCATGGTGTCTCCCTTCTTAAACCCCTTGATTTACAGCTTGTGAAACCAGGAGTTAAAGGCTGCACTGAAGAAAGTCCTGAGTACAGAATGAGCATTGATAATATACAAAATGAAGCAAATACCGTCCATCCATAAAAAATTAATTGCAAAATAATTTTCTTGATTGCTGCTAGTTCTCCAAAGCACACTTTAAAGAAGGTATTTCTAAGTGGGGTCCCTCAATGCCTATTCTTCAACTATCTTGGCAGAACTAGAATGCAGTGGCTCACATTACATTCCAAATATAATAACCATATTTTCAGCAGATAGAGAATTGAAGGCGTTATATCTGTGCTATTTCATGCTGATTTAGGCTTGCTTATTGGGAGTTGGGGGAGAATGTAGAACAAGAGCAATAATCTCAGGTGAATCATCAAAGCCACCAGGGAGGCGTGGGAGCAATTTTTTTTAAAAAAGTAAAAATACATTGTTTCACAAAGTAATAAGCAGTATGGGGAAAGAGGAAAGAAGACAAGAAGGTGTAAAATTCTAAATAGCATGATCAGGCCACACTGAGAAGGCAGTATTTAAGCAAAAGCTTGTAAGGGTTGAGAGAAAGAACCACACAGACAACCAAGGGAAGAGCAGAGGGAAACAAGTTCCAGGCAGAGGGAAACAAGTTCTCTACAAGACCCAAGGCAGGATTGTGTTCCAGTTAACAGGACGGAGACTGGTTTGGCTGGAGTAGAGAGATTAAAGGAAGGGTATTAAAGGTGAAGGTAGTGTGGACAGAGGGCAAATTGTGCAGGATTTTGTAAACCACAGCAAGAACTATTAATTCTGAAGGGCTTTCAGAAGGCTACCAGAAAGAGGGAGGAAAGGTGGGAGCAAAAGGGAGAAAGTGCCCAATGAATTGTGGCAGAGCATTACTGGGGCTCTGGTGGTGGGCATAGTATGATAACATTTGCAAAGGAGATGAGAACCTACACCCCCAAAACATATACAATGTTGTGTTACTTACAGTGTTGTAAGTAAATAAAACTCTTATTTCTAGTTGTCAAATAAAAATTTTCTTTCTCTTTCAAGGAAGTTGTATCTGTAAGTGTCCTTGTGGACATATATTTGGTGCAGGGAAAAGTAAGGGACCTCCTTGTCCAAGAAAAATGGAAAGTCCTCCTAGACCACAAGACAAGAAATTCTAATTTTGGAATGATATTTTTGGGACCATCTTAAGAGATAATAGAAAGTTAGAAAACCACTCCTGAGGCTCTTGAACTATACTTGACAATATTATGATAATAGATTCACTTACAAATATTTATGTATCTGTTATTTCATGTCATTTTCATAGCAGCCCTATAAGGTACACAACAAAAGTTAGTGTGTATTTATATACAAAAAATGAGCTCCCCAAGCTCTTACAGATAAAAAGTGAAAACAGACAAGCATCTAGATTTTCCGTCTCCTGGTTTTCTATCTGTTACCCCACCTCCTTCTCTTTAGATTGAACTCTAACCCCACCCCATGTCCTCTTTTCATCCCAGGTCACCCCTTTCATCTGATGCTTGAATAACCTTCCCACATTTCCTGGCCTAACCCAGATCTCTTTCGAGTATCTCTCCAGATGTATAAATCTTATCTTGCTTTTCCACATAAAACACCACACACAATATCACCTATAATTCAGCTTCAAGTCCAATTATTCCTACAAATATCATTTTTAACCCTCTCTCCAAACCATGTGCATCTAATTCCTCATCCTGAAATTCTTTGACACCGAGAAGCTATTTTTTTTAATTTATGTTTGTATGTTTTACATCATTGTTCATTTTTGTACGATGTATGCTTGTGTGCTTTCTCCTTTCAGGTATATTCCCCATAAAATTCTCACCACCAATTCACCTGTGAACCATCACCATAGTCCCTTGTGCTCTTCTCACCCCATTTTGATTCCAAGAAGTTATTTCAAACATACCCATCCTTAATCCAGACTCAAATGTTTCATCATCTAAATAGGAGTTTTCAAACTTCAGCAGACTCAAAACACATGGAAAGATTGTTAAAATTTGCTGTCCCCCTCCACACCCAGAGTTTCTGACTCGTTAGGTCAGGATGAGGACTGAGAACATGCATTTTAAAAAGACTCAAGTAAAGTTAATACTGATGGTACAAGAATTAATGCTCTGTCTTCACATAGCCTCACTCCTAACCCCACTGGTGTTCTCTACTGTGGGTGAATCCATCTCTCTCTCTGCCTCACTGTGTTTGTACTCTTCCCCTGACGTCAATGAAAGAATTCATGTTAATCCGCTCTGGGTCATTTACAGTGCTAAACTGTCATTTTCACTAGCATGTATCATGTCAGTCAGGAACACCACAAATCCACTTTTACAGAAGACTACATTTTTCAAATAAGTGTGTTCAAGCTACCTTTAAAATTTTTAAATAGACTCTTTGTATTATGCTGAACATGAAATTAAGTAAACTTTGTATGGACAAAGAATGTTTTTAATTAAAGCTTAGAGGTTAGGCCCCAAGAATGAAGTATTCTCCTACTTTGAAGAGAATATCACACACACACAATTTATTTTTTTTTTCTTTCATCATATACAAATTTATTATCTTGCTGAGTGCAGGAGTAGTTTTAGAGACTTCCTCTTGGCCTTCTTCACTGTGATAGTTCTTACCCAAAGGTAAGGAACCAAGGAACGTATTTAGAGATCTACCAACTTCAGTTATGTCCATTTCAATGAAACATTATGGAGACTTGGACAGTGCCACCAGGGAGACCTAGTTGGAGCTGAATCTGAGCCAAGATTTTATTTTATTTTTCTTTGGCCTCCATTTTTACACTCGCAGGTCAGTTTGCTTGGAAGCACAGAGGAGAGTGGAGGGAGAAGTTGGAGATGTTGAGTAGGAGGGCTGAAGGTGATGTGGGTCCCACTCTGAGAAAAGTGGCAGACTGTCTGATGAAGTAGCGTGGGTTTTCACACCGTGTGGGCCATAGGAACAGTACGAAATGGTAGAAGGACATGGCATTAAATGAGAGTGAGTCACCAGGTAGGTAAATTATTCCTTTTTCAATTCAAAGCATTTGAATATGTGCCCTGGGTCTCAAATGGACAGATGGAGGCCTTGTGGGTAGGAGGTGAGGCAAGAATAAATTCCACATCCAGATGTGGCCTGCCAGTTGGCCAATCTTTCTAGTTTTCTTTTCCTCAGTCTCTGAAACGGAGGAAAATTCCCTTCTTCTAAGACAGGAAATATCAGGACAGCTTCCTGCAGAGCAGCCAGCAAGCTTTGCTCTCAGTGTGTTGCTCAGCCTTGTCCCCTTCTTGGGCTTGATGTCCCCACCCTCTGGGGCTTAACGACACATGTGCTATGTGAGCTGTGAACTCAGGGAAGTCACCCCACTGTCTCCCAATCTCACAGAAGGAACAAGGTGGCTTGATTTCAGCTGCTGGTTCTGAAAGTTTTAATGAATGTGTAATAGAGAAAAACCTTTTAGGATTTATTTTTTTTATATATAATATATATTTTTATTGTTATTTATGTCTTTTACATTTTGCATTCCCCTTGGGTCGCCCACCACCAATTCACCCGTGATCCATCTCCATGGCCCCTTGTGTTCTTTTCTATTCC
>PVIJ01019160.1:0-24291 GCA_004024925.1 Scalopus aquaticus
CTCCCCCCACTCAAAGAATACTCCAGACCAAGATGAAAAGACAGGGGATGCTCTCCCTGCGATTGCTAGTGTGTGAAATCTGCCAGAAATTACTCTGAGATCATGCTTTTGAATGAATTTCTTGGGGGCATTACCCCGGCATTCGTTCAATTCCAGTTGAGCATTAGCTCTATGTAGGTACTGTGCTGAGCTTGTGTGGGAAGAATGGCATATACACTGTCGTCCTTGGAAAGGACCCTCCATTAGAGAGATTGCTGTTTGACGTGGGAAATAAGAGAGAAGCAGAAATGCTAGAAGAACACGCCAGAGTGATGTGTCAGATGCGTGGGCCAAAGGCAGTGTGGAGGAAATAATTATTCTCAGCTGAGCTGGCAGGGAAGGAGCTGGGCTGTGAAAAAGGTGTAAGATTTAGAAAGTGATGGGAAGTGGGGCATTCCAGGTAAAGGGGCAATGCATGGTGGGTAGAGCAGAGGTGGGAATCCACAGTGTATTCTGGGAAAGCATCTTGTTGGAGTGAAATGAGTGAGGATGTGGGGACTGTCAGACAAAACTCTAAGTACCTGTTGTGGAAATTAACAAACTTGTGCAAGTTAACTTTTCTGATTCCTTTTTTTTCCTACAGAAATAAATTAAAATACCATTTCTGCTTTATGAAGGTTGTTTGGATTTTTTCAGAAATCAAATGTATTGAAGAGTATTGGATGCTGTGCTAGTCTTGGTGGAGGTGTCCAGAGAATTCATTTTCTGCTCCTTTTCTCTCTTCCTGGGTTCCTATTAGATGGAGGACAAAGCTAACTCATTGGTGAGCTGGGGAGTACACTTGGATTTGAGATTGAGCCAGGTCAGGGAGGGCCTTGCTTACAAGATCAAGGATTTCTGTCCTTAATGAGTAGCATGAATTCTGTACATAGTGAGCGGAGGAATGTGTCAGAATTTGGCCATCCCCATGTTGGCACATTTGAGAGAGTTTGTATGAACAGGTCGAAGAGAGAAGCTATGAATTCATGGGCTAGGGAAAGGTGAAGGTGGTCTCCAGGGGACAGCCCTGATAGAAGCACCAGTGGAAGAAGATGTGTCAGTGGCTGACTTTGGGTTGAATGGGTGTAGCCTAGAAGGTGGAGGGAATTGAAGGGTGTTACACTTGATCTTTCTGTGTACACCTGCTGCTTAGTCCCATTGTTTCAATCTGCACCCCTTCCCCTGCCAGCCATGCTTATCTTCACAGTTACTCTTAAGTATTTTTGGGAATTCTAGGAACTCCTTAGAATGGCTGGAGGAACAGACTTGGGCATGGAAAGGAGGAATATGTTGGTGGTATTGCCAGCATGTGCCCTGACATGGACAAGTTGTGGTAGATACCGTGGAACCCAAGCTGCCTTGCTAGAGCCACATGACACCTTCTGTAACTACCCACACAGACCATCCTCAGACCATCACAACCATCACCTGCTACTCCTCACAGTAACAGGACCTGCAGTATGGTAATGTTTCTACAGCGACTCTTGCAGGTGGTTTGCCATAAATTAATTTATGGACACTTTCTGTCTTTATTATATCACTAGATCTTTTGTTAGTTTATTTTCAGGTAGTCAGGTGCCATTTTCTCTGGAAATATTCTTTCTTCAAGAAGTTCCCTTCCCCTGCCAGTGATACACTTTCCCTAGACGATGAGGGACTCTGGCTCTGTATGCCCTGTTCTGCATCCTTATCCTTCTGCCTAGACAGCCTCCTCTCCTCCTTTCCAGGACACTGATGTCTCTATCTATCACTTAAGACTCTGTTCAGTTTCTCCCTTCTCCAATCAGCCTTCCCAGATGCCTCTAGGATGGGTTGAAGAACAACTGGAACCACGCACAGGTGGTCTGGAAGAAATAGGGGATGCCAAACCCAGAGCCTTCAGTCTTCTTCCAAGACACAGACTTGCTATTTTGAAAGCACATAGATAACCAAGGGAAATACTATCGACTGTGAAACCAGGAGGGCCAGGAAAGAGACTTGGATGGGAGTCACATGTAGTCTATAGCAGAGGAATAGGAAGGAAACCTGTGGTTAGGGAGCTGGGAGAGAGGGCCACGGACCTAGATTGCCATGGTGTTCCAGAGATCAGGCATCACAGGGATGCAGCACAGGTAGGAGGTGGTGGTTCTGGAGTTGATATAAGAATCACCTGGGGAGTTGGAAGCTTCACCACCATCACTGAGCATCATTGCCTTGACAGTTAGGTTTTGTTGCCAAGAGGAGGATGTTCTACCCCTAGGTGTGACAGGGCATGTGAGACTAGAAAGAAGACTGGATTAAGTTACAAATTAAGTCATCAGCATTCTTTGAGAGCCTATTTTTTCTTATGGCAGGTGTAGCTTACCTATAATGATGCATGTTAAGCAGCAGTGTGGGACTTGGCTGAGTGTAGCTCCTTTTCCTTTATCCATTGAGAGAGAAATTTAATTGCATGCTAAAGCTGTAATTTAAATTTCAAGGAGTATAAACCAGAGTTGAAGTAGTGAGGATATATTTTTATTGAGAACTTTAATGGTGAGAGGCAGGGGAGGGAAGACAGGAACCTGCAGAGGTGGTGTGGTGGTGGCAGGGTTGGGGATGTCCAGGGAGCCCTCATGTCATAGTTATTGTTTTCAGAGGAAGCCAACCTGATCATGCTTTTAGATTGAGAGTCACTAGAGTTAAGTGTGAGGGAGTCTGATCAAGGGGGTACTATCTTTAAGAAGAGTAGAGAAAATTAGGTGAAAGGTGGAGTAAAAGTTAGAGAGGGGAATCAGAGAACAAAGGCTCTGTCCCCAGGCCACCAGCTGCAGAGGAAGCCAGGTTTTATGCCCCTCTTTGGGTATTGATCCTTCTCAGAGTCCACCGCTCCCAGTTTATGATTTCTACCTCCAGGGCTGAGAACAGCAAAATGGAAGCCCGGGGTCATAATTGTCTTTGAACATGTTTGAAGGAGACTGGTGGGAAAGTAGATATGAATGCATTTTGTTCAGCCTTTGATCTTTTCCTTCAGGACATCAAGAAGAAAAACTCCTTTGCTGCTGAATCATCCCAGCTAAGGTTTCTCCTGGGTCACCTTGGTTGGCAGGAAGGTGGTCATTCGCCTTGGCTCTGAGCCTCCTGTCCCACAGAGGCCTCAGTTGAAAGGCTGATTAGGGATGATCCCATTCTTTTCAGAAAACCTAGCAGAGGCCTTTCCTCAGCTCTGATGGACTTGCAGTTTGAGTGCACAGGCAGTGTGGGGAGGGCTGATGGTAGAGAAATGGAATCCTTGGCCTTTCAGTGTCTTGAAACTCAATGATGAGAACCAGCATCTTTTCTGCACTTGTCCTGATTAGATCCCTTTTGTGACTCTGGTGCTTTCTTGGTATCTCAAGAAACTCTGGCATCACTGGTATTTCAAGCTCATTGTTATTTTTTGTGTTTCAAGATACAGCTCTTGCAACTCAGTTCTCTAATCTTACCTGCCTACAAACTACATCATGTCCTCCTTCACTCCATCATTGTCTATGCTCTCCCTACTCCTTGGAGTGCTCTTTGTTGTTATTTTCCCCAACATTCTGCTTATTCACAACTCAGTTCATAAGCACGACTTCCAAGGGCAGACTCAGGTTCAGGCTCACGACTCCAGTCTCTCCTGGGAAGGTCTCATCCAACTAGAAATCCAGAAAAGTATTGATAGTAGAACTGTGGTGTGTTTCACTGTGGGTGAAAAGTACCTACACTTTAGTATTTGGATGACTTTTTTGTATCTTTTCATCTCTGTTTCATTGGGCTCTTAGAAATATGAATCCTTTTCCATAAGACTATCAAAAGATTAATAGAAAGTACTTTCTATTAATTAGATGTACAAACATCTAATACATGGTTAGGTCCTCCATTAAAGTTGCTGCCCCTCTTTTCTTAAATTTCCAATTCCTGATGCATCCAGGAACATCCCAAGTTATGATTCCCACTTCCTCCTAGGACCCCCAAACACAAAGGTGACTCAGCCCAGACCCCCTCCTGCTCACTGGCCCCTTGTGCTGGGCACGTGGAGACTCTTAATACCTGCAGCCACCACAGCTGGACCCTGGTCCTGATGAAAACGTATCTATCTTAGTCCCACTTTAGCCCTTGTCTAGTTGAACTTTTTGACTCTTGCGATTTTGTTGTAGAAATAGACTCTAGGCTTAACAGTGAGGTCACCTTGGCTGTTTTGGGGGTCAGGAAGCCCTGCTCTGAAATTGTTAGAGAAAACCTGTCACACAGTCCAAAATTATTAGGACAGCTTAGAATGTACGGTCCAAACACAGCAGCTGAAGAATTGGTTTCCCAGCTTGTCTGCAAACAGCAGCCTCTGTGAAGTCAGGTTTTCTCATAGGACTTATTTATTTTATTCCTTCCCCAAACTGAAAAATGATGTTTCTGATAATTCTGCCTGCCATTAACTAATGGCAGACTCAGTGACTAATTGTGCTTGAATCTGATGAGCAACTGAAATTAATTGTCCTTGCAGAGACTGGCTCCTGAGGACTTAGGGAGAACAGAAATGCAGGCATGCAAAGAGCGAACCATATAAAAGTATGGACTTTTATCCATCAAGTCAGACCTCCAGGATTAATGGATGGATACTGTGTGCTCGGTTCTGTGCCTCAAAGCTTTCTGTAACTTACAAGTGTGTGTCTTTCCAACTTCCATCTGCCAGCCTGGGGCTGGGAGAGGCTTGTCAGACTCTGTCACTATTATATGTTTGATCCCAAAGCACCAGGTCTCTTGCCTTTCATTGCCTTTACTACTAGAAGACCTGGGGCCCAGAATTCTTGCACAAATAATTAGGGACAGTGAGCATGTAGGTTGGGGAGAAAGAATCTCAATAGAAGTAGAATGAGAGAAATAGGAAAAACAGTGAAAAATTGTTAACCAAGGATGTGGTATGGGCTGATGACTCGCTACAGACGAGTCTTGCAAGAACTCTGGTGTGTAAACTGTCCACAGAGTAGGTGTTACCTTCAGCCAGTGGGGCTGGCCTGTTACAGTCCCATCTCATTTAGTTGTTGACTGTGGGATGCCCCTGCAGTGGATATGAGAGAAGGGCTCAAGTCTAGGGGCGAAGGTTCCCCTCCTTTCATAGACATTAATAGACAACACTCACAGAAGGGTTTGGTTCAGTCTTACAAACAGGTAGTTAGGAAGGAGACCAACAATAACCCCCAAATGTCTGCCTGACCTACCTTCTGTGCACAGGGACATGGTTGCTCTTTGCTACCATAAAGTTCCTCCTGCTGTAGCAGGCTCCGGTGGCAGTGCCCAGGGGCAGGGTAGGAAACAGATTTACCAATTGCTCTTTGACCAAGCCCAAGGGTCTGAACCGGGGCCTGACTGTGGAGCTTCAGTTTCCAGTAGTGGTTCCCGCTGCAGCTTCCAGTCCTCACAGGCTCCCCGAAATGCTCACAGTGCCTCCCTAATACTAACTCCCTGCTTGGCCTCTGACTTTGCCTCCTAGGTCAAGAACCAAGCCTGATAACCCATATGTACACCTAAAGTTGACACCTGTGCTTCTGTCTGTAAAGGTTGATGGCCTATCAGGTGCCTAAATATTTTTATACAAGAGACCCAGCTGCATGCTTCTTATTTATCCAGGTTGAAGGTTGGATGCTGACTTCATTTAGCTTATGATCTCCCTCTGTTTGGGGCAGATAAAGTTGGGAAGAAAGGGAGGTTTCTTTTTGCAACATGTGAACACATTTAGTTGATGGATGTGTCAATATTTTATTTGGCTTGCTTTATTGTTCTCTCAAACATCTCTCTCAAGGGTTTTGAACCATAGTCTATGGGACTGGATCAGGGAACCCCCAAGTGGCAGGTATACAGTGCCATTCTACACTCTAGCCTTCCTACCAGCAGCCTTCTCTTGTCCTTGCTCTAAGCTCAAACTCCTCCTGCATTTGCCCAGAATTTATTTGTTGTCTACTGACCTGGAATAAACTGGGGTAGATGGGGGAGTGCAGGGGGAGGGAACTTGTATATTCCAGACATTCCAGATCACCCATTCAGTGTCACTTACTAACCCTACTGTTCACATCACTCCCTTCTAGCCACGTCTCTCAGATGTATGCTGCCCCAGGCTAGACACTAGCATTAAGTTCTTCTAGACCCTCTAATAATGTGAATGATTTCTAAAAATCTTCCCTGAGCAATTTTCCTAAGAGTAAATGACACAAACCTGCATCACTGAGCCTGATGGACAGTCTCTTATCTCCTCTGAAACAGCTGTAAAGTCATTGATAGAGCATTGAACATGAACTCAGAAATGAGCTCTAAAAAATAGTTTTCAATAAACTCCAGTGAAATATATCAGCAGTTTAGGCAGAACAATCTCTATATTTCCAAGTTCCATGTCCAGGGTTTGTCCTACATCTATCTCCTCCTGGGATGAAGGATCTAGTGTGTCTTTGGCTATGATTTGCATTAGTAATGAATAAGCCTTCCGTTTCATATACACTGGGGGTGTCAGTGGTATCTAATTCACAGTTTCTGCTATGAATGGATTTATGTAGCACTAAAATAATGTCTATAATGTCAACTCTGAACATCTCTTGTGCTAACAGGTGATGGGGTCAGCTTGTTTCTCTGTGATCCTTTGATCCTCGCAGAACCTCCATATTCACATCTGTCAAAGAGAGATAATCAGTTGCGGTGAATTTCATAGAGTTTCCATCTTGATCAGTGCTGATTTCTGGTATATTGTCAAATGTCAATTGAGATGCAATGTATGTCTTTATAAATCTATCTTTCTGAGAAATGGGTTTTTTATAATTCATATTTCTAGAGCTTTGAGCTGTGCTGCAGAATATGTTGAAACTGCTCTTGTTTATTTGATTTCTCTTTAATACATTTTTCCATAAGTCATACATTGGAGCCAGAGAAGAGACCCAAAGAGAAGGCCAGGCTCACACATCTAGTCTGCAAGGGTAATTGAAAGGGGGCGGAAGGGAAGTTACATCTGATCAGGCAACTAGAGCAGGTAGAGATGCAGCAAAAATGCATAAGCAAGTTTTACTGCAAGACAGGGTACAAATGGATCTACAAATTAAAAAGAGCAATCTGGAAATCAATTTGTGGCTGGACTAAAGAGATACTAAAGTGACTAGAAGAGTGGAACTCTAAGAGGAGAAAAAGACAATAGCTGAGTGATAGGAAAATAAACTAATCATGCTTAGTGAAATAAGCCAGAAGGAAAAAGAAAAATATTGAATGGTTTCACTTATAGGAGGAATATAAGGGGACAAAAGACGGGATCAGGAGAAAAAAATACCAATTGTAATAATAAAACTAGGAGGTGACCATAAATAAGAGACATTTTGTGAGGGAGGGGGAGTAAAGGGATCATCGGGGAACAGAAGAGCACAAGGGACTATGGTGATGGTTCATGGGTGAATTGGTGGTGGGAATTTTATGGGGACACAATAATGTAAAAGATATAAATAAAAATATATAAAAAATAAACTGAACTAAACGGTAGTGGTAGGAAAGAAAAAGAAAGGGATGTTGGCAGTAGAATTCTAATGATTAAATATGATAGATCTAGAAAAGAAAATGTATTATGAAACAGTCCTAATACTTTCTGTTTGGGGGACATAGAGAAGTGAGGAGGGAGAGCTGGTTTTGGAAAAAAAGGGTTGAGTGATGGAGTTCTCAGAGTGGAAGATGTATGCTTTGACATCTTGGAGGTGCTTGTTGCAACTCCGTGAGCTGAAGAGGGTCTGAAGGATGAGAGACGCAACAGACCGTCTATAAGTGCAGATGTGATGAGGACCAGGAGATGGATAAGTTGTCAAAGAATTTGCAATCAGAGATGATGGAGAAAAAGTAAAACAGTGTGCTACCAAGATGGGCATCCATGTCTAAGGCAGTTTCCAGAAGGTGGTAGTCTGTAATGTAGTGAAATGGGGGACCTAGTGGCTGAGAGGTGGGAGCAGAAAGCAAAGATTCATGAACTTAGGGGGATGCAGGGTATTAACATGTGCTTTTTATGTCCTCAAGTGTCCTCAATTTGGTCTTCATAGACCCCAACAACTATGTCTTATATTTTCTTGAGCCCCTTTTTAAACTGCTGATATTGGGTTTGGTTTTCTTTCTCAGGTATCTTCCTTTGGAGTCTCTTTTTCTGAAGCAACAGGGTTTCTTCAGTTGATTGTTTAGGATGGAAACACAGTGTACATGTAAGAGGGAGAAAAGTCTCCAATGTTTCCTTCCCTTTCCTTCCTTCCTCCCTTCCTCCCATCCTTCCGTCCTTCCATCCTTCTTTCCTTCCTTTTGATTTATTTTTATTTATTTATACAAACAAGAGCTGGGGTTGAGGCCAGAGGTGCAGGGGTTGAAAGGATTCACTAGAGACAGAGTGGGAAGCAGAACAGGCAAATCTACTGAAATACACTGCAGCGGGCAAGACAGGAAAGGTTTGTTGCAACATGTGGGTTAGCCCCCTGGCCAGGGATGGAACTGAGGCCGCAGTGGCTGGTGATAGCTTGATAGCGCTGAGTATTAACCTTGTGCCACCAGAGAGGCCCATGAATGTTCTGTTTCTAATGCAAATTTTAACACTGACTCAGCACTAGGGACCATTTAGACACTTCTGGTCATAAATGTGTGTGTGTGTGTTTCTGTGTGTGTGTGCCCAAAAGTGAATTTATTGTAACTCAATTTTCTGAGATAGAAAAAGTTTGGCTACATAATATTGAAAGTTTTCTCTGAAAGGACTTCTCAGAGTCCTTACCATATTATTATGAATTATGAGTCTCCAAGAGGAAACCATTGTGTTCAGCATTCCCTAAATGTATTTTCTCTTATACTATCAAAACACACAGGATGTAAAAAAATGACTTCAATAAAAAAATATATATATTTTTAAAAAAGATGAAAAAGACAGGGCCTCCCTGGTGGCGCAGCAGTTGAGTGCTGCGCTGTAGAGCTGTCGGCAGCTCGCGATGTGAGTTCAACGCCCAGCGAGGGAGAATCCCACATGGTGCGGCAGACCTCTTCTGCCTCGCCCGCTGCTCCCCTCAGCAGTGTATTTCTGTCCATCTGCCTGTTCTGCTCCCCGCTCTGTCTCTGGGGAACCCTCTCACCGCCCCACGCCTCTGGCCTATACCCCAGCTTGTATAAAAAAAAAAAAAAAGATGAAAAGGACAACTCAGTAAGCTAATTTGATAGAACTATTTTCATCACATTTTAAAAGGAATTTGATCTTTTTTTAATTGCACAGTTTTACCAGTATCCCTTGCAATAGACCAAAACACAATAGAATATGACCTTTTATAAAAATCAGAAAAAAGCCCAGGTTAGTCTGCTTTCACCAGGCTGGAACCATTGATTGATTGTACTTTGGGCTCATAGTTATAGAGTAAACTTGGTTAAAAGAGATTCCACTGTAGTTTTCTGAGTTACTACTGGAACTACTTGCTAGAACAATAGTTACTACTGTTGGAACAGAAGTAGTGTTTTTCCGCTTTGAGTTATACCATTTGGTGTTTGCCCAATTATTCCCCCTTGTATATTAGGCCCTCCTTTGAAAGTTTCATTCCAGAAGGTAGTGATTTATGAAACCCTCTTTAGGAAGCTGCAGGGTTCTGACTTGCAACTTTTTGATTTTGTCTACAAGGCCCCAGTGGTTTCCATCTGGGGCACGGTATAGGAAGGGGCCCCAGGACTAGATCTGCCTGGGAGATGGGAGCCCACAGTTTTTCCTTAGCAATTTCATGCAATGATGGTGAAAATCAGGACCCATGAGGAAGAGCTCAAATAGGAATCTGTGTGGAATGGGTGGGAATCAAACTAGAGACTCAGGGAGAAGCCTTGGAAAATGGGTCAAGTGTAAGGTGAGAGTGGCAGAGGGTTAAGCTAACATCTTCAGAAGTGTGAGCATTATTATATTTGGATATGTTTTGCAATTTATTTTCACAAGCTGACTGTGCACTTTGGAAATGATTTACTTTTAGCCACTCCTCTGTGCCTCAGAGAAGCCCTGGAAGTCATCTCAAACTCCTTGTTCCCTCCTCTGTGAGATAAATGACTTCCCAACAGTGTCCTGGTTGTGACAAGAAATGCTATCTGTCAAGTGATCTGCACAGTGCCTGGCACATGGGGGTCCTCAATAAATAGGAGGCTCCCACCATCCTCCACCTCTACTTACCTCACTCCCCCACCTGAGGTGGACATAGTGGAGTTAGAGGAAAAGACACCTTGGATTTGGGGTATAGTCATGAAATTGCCTTTGGCCATAAAGTGGAGTCAAGCTGGGTTGGGCCACATGCTTGTTCAAGCCAGGAAGGGGATTTCTGTGACTAGCCCTGTGTTACCTTATCATAGAAGCATGTGGGAAATGCTTTCCCAAAACACAGTTTTGCCAGTGCAGCCCGACCCCGACAGTGGTTACCAGTGTGTCTTCTGGGTCACTCCTTTGCCCCTAGCCTGAGATCTGACCTGTTAGACCACACTCCATTGTCATGACTTGGCTTCTGGGCACACCAGAAGCATCATGAGTTGCTGAGGACACACTAACCCTGTGACTCTTCGATGTATGACACTGAGTGGCCTAACTTAGGGAGTCTGGTGCTGTTGCGACTGCTGAAATGTGGGGCAGTGTATAGCTTGGAGCAGTGGCAGGATCTGCAGCAGGGCCTCAGGCACGGTGCGAAGTCTGCTGAGTAGGGGCTGAGGGCCCTGGCTACTCTCCAGCTGTGTGTCCTTGGAAAAGTGACTTACCTTCCTGGCTTCATTTTCTTGCTCTTTAAAAGTAAGGGATTTTACAAGTTTTCTAAAGTTCTCTCTTGCTCCCACAGAATAAGCCTATCAAGAATTTAGCTCTGAGTCTGATATTACAAAGTCGTTTCTATAAAAACTCTCAGAAGTGGCTTCTCTTGACACAGCCTACTAAGAAAACAGGCTTCCATCTAGGGTCAAGAATGGATGCGGTGTGTTCCCTCTGCTGCAGAGCTCCACATCGAGAGGACACACATCAGCCAGAGACACCCACTCAGACATCCCTGCACACATACACACTCACATATGCACTCACATGTCCACATACACGTTATAACCATGTGCTCTGTCCTCTTACACGGATAGGAATGTGGTCTTTGGTGCAGTTCCTCTTTTACTCCTTTTCTGATTTTGGCTGAGAAGAGCAGGACTGGGGCTGCGTTTCCCTCTCTAGGATTCTTCCTGAAGCCTGCGCGTGGGAGCTTCCTCGACTCCTGTGTCTGACAGGCTGTGGGGGGTGTGCCGGGTGCTTTCACATGCCTAATGTGCCTTGTATCATAATAATGATGGTCAAAACACACAGCAGGTTAGCACAAATGATCCCTCTGAACATGGGGAGAACTCAGCTGGCAAAATGTGCGTGATCTCTAAGGGACTGGTCTTTGCCTGGGACTTGGCACTGGTAGGAATGGTGGGTGCTCCCCAGTGAGAACACTGGCCTGTCCTGAATGGAAGGAGGCGGGGGAAAGGAAGAGGCACCATTTCTTGTTGGGGAGGAAAGCCAAGCCAATATCAGGCCATGAGCAGTGATGGCTACTGAACCATTATGTGAGTCTACAGAGATGACATGAGCGGCAACAGGCCGCCTGCATGCACCCACCCACCCACTTACTGGCTCCTTGTTGATCACCGGCTGTCTCAGGACACTGTGCTCCATGCTAGGGACCTGCTGGGGCAGAAGCCAGACCTGTGGACTATTTTCATGGAGCTTAAAGCACAGACTCATAGTTAGGAATGAAGGCTGAGGAACCAGATTGCCTGAGCTTACACTGCAACACAATATTTAGTGAAGGTGCGATTTCAGGCAACTTATCTAACCTTCTGGGCCCCAGATTCCTCTTCTGTGGGTTGAGAATAATGGTAGCCCCTACATAAAAGGGTTGTTTTGCAAG
Organism: Scalopus aquaticus; assembly: GCA_004024925.1. Taxonomy (NCBI): domain Eukaryota; kingdom Metazoa; phylum Chordata; class Mammalia; order Eulipotyphla; family Talpidae; genus Scalopus; species Scalopus aquaticus. The sequence goes on from PVIJ01019160.1 coordinate 11,913, forward strand.
TACTCAGGACAGTGATCTGTACATAGTATACACTCACTAATAATCTTTTATTTGCCTTCTTTTTAAAAATAACAGATCGTTAGGGGAGCAAGCAAGTATAAGACAATGTAATATATACTTGGGTTAAAGAAGAAGAGAGTACCACATATCAGGAAGCATTCCACAGCCTGGGGGTCGCAGAGGATGTGGGGGTGTCTACAGAGATTCAGCCCTTCTCCAGCTGTCCACTCCTATCTGCTTCCTATTAGTTCTCTTCTCCTTATAGTCCAACAATTATTCTTTGAATTTCCATGAATTAGGGCAATGGCTCTGTTGGAGGGGGAGGAAGATATGAGAAAAATTGAGGAGGTCAACTTGGTCATGCCTTTTGGGACGTGACAGATGGGGAAAGGCTGAAGAGTGGGGGCGGGGCAGCCTAGGTCCTGGCCCAAGGGCGTGGGTGGTTGGTGATGCCCGTCCCTGACACGAGGTGGACAGGAGAGGAACAGACTTGCATGGGCATGACAAGGAACAGTTGGGATCAGATTAGTTTTAGATGCTCTTGGATGCCCATGAGTTGATGCCCAACAGGGAATGACAGTAAGGGAGCTCAGGATGAGCTGAGGTCACATGCCCTATAGAATCGAAACCAGGGCATACAGCACAGTTGGCTGTTACAGCTAATTTACTGACTACAGTGAAATTGACCTAGATAAAACAATGCCAACCTGAGTCTCAAAAATCATCCACATCCCCTCATGCCTTATAAGTGAACTCTAAATCTCATGCTACTCCACCCAAGGCTGCCAGTACCTGCCCTCCTAGCTAGAAAATTCGAGTTCCAGTGTGGCCTCTGCAGGTGGAAAGGGCAGCAGCAGATGCAGAGGGAAGTTCTGACCTTGGAGGGATGGCACCAGGAAAGTCCCCCTGGACAAAGCCTGCTCATTCTACCCTGGCCTCCATGCCTCTTGCTTTGTCAGCAGTGTGGGGAGTGGTTTTAGTGAAACGTGGTTTTGAATTCTGGCTGAGCCATTGACTAACCATATTGGTCTCAGTTTCCCCATCCCTGTAATAGCACCACCCTATCTGTCAGTATATTGTAAAAGCTAATTGAATGTATAATAACAATTCATTAAATATTAGTTACTCCCAAGGCCATATCAGGGTACATTTATAAAAGTGACGGCCGAGTTCCTTACCAAGGAGGTGGGTTATCTGATAGTCACTGTCTAGTTTTTCTGTCTGGGCTTGAAAGGAATTTGTAAGAACCAGAGCTGTGTCCCCTGGGGGGGTTGATCATTTATGCTCTTTGCAGCCCTCCCCTTGGTGCAATTATGCTGATCTTGCCCAGTGACGTGCCTCCCTCCCTGAGACAGCCTGTAAATGCATATTTATGTATTTCCAGTCATCACCCCAAGAGCTCAGATTTTCCTGTCCTTGGTGTCACTTTAATTAATACACTCCCTTGTGCTGGGTGACAAAATTAGGTTGCAGGGGTGGCAGGCGTTTATATCACGAAGGGAGAGAAAAAGGTGTTTTGCACCATTTTCCTTCTTCAGATTTGTTATTAATCTTTGCAATCAATACTCCTTTATTTTTGGCTCCAGGAGGTGGTGGGGTGGAATCAGACTGTCAAGCAATTTAAAGCCACATCTGCATAAGTAATAGAGATGGTTTGTTACTTTCACTCTAGGTGAGAACATGTGTCCCTGGCCAGATGTGGCAGGACCAGGCTCTGTGATTCTCATGCCAACTTTATGATATGTTTGATTTAGGTAAAGTGCCTGGAACCTGCTGGGACTAAGTTGTTATTAAACACCATCTGCAGTTTTCACTTTAATTAATATCATAAGAATTAGGATCTCATGCTTTAATTACCATGTTAACCCTTTAGAATCATAGAAAGAAGAAGGAAAAATGGTAGTGTGTTCTAGGGTCATTTGTTAGACGTCTTTGGTCTAGGTGCTGAAGCCTTCAGCCCAAGCCCAAAAGTTCTGAGCCCACATTATGGACTAGACACTGCCCAGGTGTGTCCCTGGGGTTGCTGGGCTTTGCTTATGTGGGAAGAAAACCAAAGCACATTGGTTTGTTAGAAAATGTGTCTTCTGAAATATCAGTCATACCTATTTCCCTAACTCTGTCAGGGAAAGTTTTTCAATAACATTTATAATGATAAAAATAGCTCTTGTTATTATTATATTATTACAATGATGACTTCAATGAGTATCATTTATGGAAGAATTACTAATATTTTACTATATTTTACAATGTATTCTACAATTGACACTTGAATAAAGCAGGGGTTAGGGTGCCAACCCCTGTACTGTCAAAAATCTCCATATAACTTTTGATTCCCCCAAAGCTTAATTGTTGTAGCCATTCCTTGATAACAGAGGATTGATTTTGGACCCTGACAAATTCCCAAAACCATGGAGGCCTAAGTCCCTGGTAGTCAAGTGTTCCATATCCCTTGTTTCACATCTGTAGTTGGTTGATTCCATGAATGCAGGATGCACTGTTATGAAGGCTAAGTATTATTGAAACCAACCCCCATGTAAGTGGACCTGCCCAGGTCAAACCTGTGTTGCTCAAGGGTTAACTATATATACATGCACTGTGTTAAACATATAATTTTGTGCTAGAAGTTGCCTAAGTGCTTACATACTTTTTTTCATATGGAGCTATTATTACTGATGAGGAAACTGAGCAGAAAGGCAGTTCACACAATTCATATATAGCAGAGCCTGGATTCAAATGTAAACTTGTTTGAATAAAGCCAGTGTTTTTCACTGACATCATTTAATAAAATATCATGTTGAAAGGTGCAAGGACAGTCTCCAGGTTGAGAAGGGACCTATTGTGGCCTCCTGATTCTCATTTCCTCTGGGGAAATGAAACTTCAGACTCTAATATTGCTGCCGCCACCATCTCAAATGTACCTATGGGTGTCACTTCAACCTCAGCCCTCAGCAAAGAGACAGAACTCATGACTTGGGTTTCCTAAGCACAACTATGGTTGGCTGGGACTTTGAATATGCTTTGTCAGCCCATCTAGGTTGAAAAACATGAAGCTATTCAGTCATTACAAGAGATAAAGAACTAAAAACATGGACTGTGAAGTCTGATATGGAATCCTTGAATTCCAAAGGGAGAACATTTTGAATTCAGACCTCACCAGGCAAAAATCTTTGGTTGTATCCTTCCAGCCAGAGGGCCACAGACAAGTAACCTCTTCCTAAATCCTGCCTTCCTCATAGGGAAATGGAGACATGCATGCTTGGCTTTCTTGAGCTTTGTGAGCATCTAACAGGGTACCTGACACACACTAGGCATTCTAGCAACATTAGCCCTCTGGATGGAGACTCTTACAAATGGACTCTCAGACTAAGTGCACAAAATGGCTGAATTTTTGACTTCCAGTTAAGAGCTCCATAGTGGGTGGTTGCAACATCTCTGTGTTCTGGCTATTCTGCATATCAAGATTGAGTGGATGTTTCAGGTGGCTGGAATTTTCTCAAGAACTATGATGCCAGGAACTTTCTCAAGAACTATGACACCAGAGAGGAAACTGTGCCTTATACATTCTGGAAGGCCCCAAGTCTCTTCACAACTAGTTTGATCCATTTATTCATCCATCCAGCAGTCACGACCCACATTGGACTGGGCATTGATTTCTGTGATACCACTGCTGTGTAAATGGCATAACGACCACACTGCCAGAGCTGCTATAACCAGGGGTCATCTATTTCATCTTATGTATGCATTCACTGAGTCATACATTCCTATAACAAAGAGATCATTTGCTCCTGCTACATGCCTGACATTATGTCAGAGTTTAGGTATTTAAAAAGATGAGTGAAAAAACATGGTCTCCACCTTCAAGAGCGGCAGTTGGCAGAGGAGGAGGTAGACAGGTGACTCAGTGCAGTGTAGTGCAGTGATTGTCAGAGCATATGGGGCGTGTGCTAGTGTCCCGGGGCAGCTGTAACAAAGCACTGAAAACTGGGGAACTTAAACAACAGACCTTTATTGTCTCTCAGTTCTGGAGGTGGGAATTGTGAGATCAAGATGTCATTGGGGTTGGCACCTTCTGAGGATGGGAAGGGGGAATCTGCTCCATGTGTATCTCCTGGATTCTAATGGTTTACTGGCAATCTTTGGCCTTCCTTGGCTTGTAGATGTATTACTCTGCTCTACCTTCATTTTCACATGGTGTTCTCCCTGTGTGCATGGCTGAGTCCAAATTTCCTCTTTTTTAAAGGCTATCAGTCATACTGAATTAGGAGAGAGGCAGGGCTCCTGTGGAAAGGCTGTGCTTTTCTCAGTGATCACTCACTGGGTCCTTTAATGTCATCATTTGGCCCATAAACCTGTCATCCTCCCATCTAAGCTCTCTCCTACCTAGTGGTCTCCTCAGGCCAACCTTCCTCTGGTCCAGGTTGTCTGGTCGGTCCCCAAAGCGTAATTTTAGAAATGATTTAACAAAAAGCTGAAAGCATCTCCTGTTTATCTACTCACAAGATCATCCAGAAGAGAAGGAAAGAAAAACATGGATGGGGTAGCAGAGACGTGTGACTCATCCATCATCCGTTCACACAAATTGGAATGTACCATTTACTGAGCAGCTCTTGTGATCTGGATGATAAGGTCCAGGTCCAGCTTGGTCCTGGCCCACCAGGTCCTGAATTTTGGGAGACATGGGAGGTGGTGTGACCTCTGTCCTGCCTGGCAGATGCCCTTTGAGTAAGGCCGGGGGAAACATTTCAGGGGACATACTGTTTTAGAGACAGTGATCTAGAGGGACTACTGGCACTGGGAACACTGCTTTTGATTAACTCAGTCCTTTGAGGGGTCCAGGTACTCATTTCCATTGAAAATGACAGGAAACTTCCTACTGAAATTCATCATCAACTCTCTATTGAAAGATCCACTCAAGGTGGGGCTGACTTTTCTTTGGGTTTGTGGTTGGCTTTTGTGTATTGAATTTCATCTCAAGACACAGAGGGGATATTTTGTTGTTAAGAGTCAGGGAAGCTCACAGAAACCTGATGCCTTGGAAGGTGGCTAATTTGCTTTGCTCCAGTCAGTGTGCTGTGACCATAGACTTGGTGACAAGCCTCTGTGGCCTCTGCTTCTGGGAAGGTGGCTGCAAGTAGCCCATAGGGACAGACTCCTGGCATCTGGACAAACTGGATTTTTAATTACTGGAATACTGTTCTTTGTGAGACTTTTCCCATGGCACCCCTGAGTCCCAACAAATGCTTCAAAATGTGATTCCAGGTTTCAGAGAAAACATCCATGTTTCAGAAAACCACCCATGGTGCTGCTTTTTCAGAAGAGGATCCTAAATAAGATAAGATTTGAGATCTAGGCTAGAACATAGATTCATGAACTATCACAGGTGGGAGGAGGGAAGACCTGAGTGATCTTGTCCTCTGGTTTCAAATGCAGATGTCTTCAGGACCAGGCAGAAAACATTAATGTAGTTTCGAGTGCTGGTGCTTATGATAGCCCAGAAATCATATGCCCAGGTTAAAAGCACTCAAATTCAAAGCAAACACTCTTTTAGCCAAACCAGCCACCTCTGGACCTGTCAGGAAGACTGGCATTTATAAGCATGACATAGCATAATGCTCTCATTGAATAATTGGGGTAACTAAAGTAACCACTTACTGAATGGCTTCCATGAACCAGCACAATTCTCAGTGCCTTCACTGAAACAACTTAATCTGTGAATATCCTGTTGTGTAAATGAGGAAACTGATGTACAGGGAGGTTCAGTCACTTGTCCAAGGTCACAGAGCTAGCAGAAAACAGTTTATTCACAACCACAGTCTGACTTAAAGACTGAACTTTCAGCCCCCTGCCCTGTCTTTGCACCCAGATATGGATACAGAGGCACCCTGTTCCCTGGGCCCAGAACCCAGGTCTTGGATTGCCTATATGAGTGTCAAACTAGACTGCATTGGTTCCCTGACTTGTGTCTGCTTCTCAAGAGGTAACAGGTGAAAGAGTAGAGCCGGGCTTTGTAGCCAGAACAGACGGATTTATAAGTTCAACCCCACTGCCAGCCAGCTTCAGGTTCCCGTAGGATGGAATAACTTCTTGAGGAAGTTAGCCACTTATTAGTGAATGAGGACTGTGGTAACTTCCTCCTAAGGCTGTTATGAGGGTGTAGCTCTAGATCTGCTCTCTAAATACTAGTGTCCTTCTCTTTGTTTGTCTGAACATAGAAACCACTTTACCAACAACTCTCGAGAGTGGTAGTTTATCTAGTTCCACAGCTGGGTGTTTTGCTCCTATCAGACAGTCTACTGTTGGACATTCGCAGTTATTCTGAATGTTTTGCCCAATTCCTAAGAAGTTAATGATAAATAATTACTTTTGAGAACCAAAGGCAGGAGCATGCTGAGTTCTGCCAGCGTCCAGGTGCTGCAGCTGCAGGCAGCATTTCCTGATCAAGACCTGGGCAGTTCTGATGGTGTCTACCTGGGGACTTTGGCAGATAGTCTCTATCACCAGACAGAGTGCCAGGTCAAGGCTGTCTGGCTCCTGGGGAGGTGAGGCTGGCACCTGGCATTGCTCATGGACCCAGAAGAGCCTCTGGTCCAAGAGCAAACCAGCCATGACCATGATCCTTGCCATGGACATCATCCTAAGCTGGAGCTGATTTGGGAAATGTAGACCTGGAAGAGTCCAGCATTAGACAGACACACAAACTCAACCTGACCTTGGCATGGTTTTGCTCAAAAAGCCTCACAATTTCTTCATCTGTAATATGGGATGAATAACTTATCTCGCAGATTGGTTCTACAGAGGAAATGATACAACCCATTTGCAGTACATGGCACAAAGTAGGGTCCTTTCCATGCCCCTGAACCCAAACAAGACTCACCAATAATAGAACATACCTCTCTCCCTGCTCCCTTCCCTGCTGCTTTTCCATCAGACTATATTCTTGTTGAAGTGATTTTTTCTGCAAACTGATTCAAATTGGCTAAAATCTTGTAGCTTTACATTTGATTACAGCTGGCTTTGTATTCAATATGAGGCTTGAATGTGCTAGTATTTTCTCTACAGCTTTCCCACTTGGGAAAGCTTGCCTTGAGTGTCGACCACCCAGGTCCATAAACAAGTTCAGGTGGCTGATGTCCTGGGTGCTGTGACTGCTGCAGTGGGGTCCCTGCACTGTGTGCTGCTGTGGTTGATTTCGCTGTCACATAAATCTACCCTGCACGAGTCACCTTTCCACCACTGAGGAGGAACCCAGAGCTACCTCTTTATTTTAAAGTTTTTCATAGCAGATGGCATCCCTTGGTCTGAGTGTCCGGTCCCTCCAACAATACTCCACACCCTCTTTCCTCTCTTTTTCCTGTTCCGGAGCCTTTCCATGCACCCACCCAGGTCCTGAAAACCGGCGCACACACATGTGCAAGAACATGGACTCACTGCTTCCCCTCAGCCCTGCCTTCTAAAATGCCTGTGGCAGTGGAAGCTGCCCAGGGTCCAGGAGGTGCCAATTTGCTCATATCACATGTGCCCAGATCCTGTGATTGTCTAGGAAACACTAATAGTTCATTTCCCCATCATTTTGCACTTCCATGACACTATCCTCTAAGTATGTTATGAGTAATTATCCCTTCCATCCTAGTCTTAGAGTTCCTAAGTTACTACCATTTCTGTTCTCTCATAGTAAATTTAGTAGTTCCCAGAAAGTTTCACTCTCTTAAGACATTCATGGAATGAAAGTGCTGTCACCTTTGTCCAAATCATCTCTTATTCGTCTCCTCAGTGCATCAATTTCTGCTTTCTCCTTACGTCTCTACGTAAGCCTCACCTTTCCCGTTCACCCCCCAGCCTCTCATCTGCCAAACTGGGACAGGTTCAACATTGTGTTCTGACAACTCTGAGCCTACTTCTAACAATGTATTGTGCATGATATTTTTGATCATCTGTTTACTTGTTAATCCTCCCCCACTTAGCTATGGAATGCTTAGCAACTCTATAGGATGACAATCAAATGTGTGGGTTTGGCAACTCAGCAGTCCTCAGTGGGAAGACAGCTGTAACCTCCCATAAGTTACTTAATCTCCGGGGGCCTTGATTTCTCCATCTGTAAAATGGATGGTAATAGAATTTTATGAGAGAGTATAGCCAAGGTTAAATGAAGCGCTACAAATGAAGTATTAGCACAGTGTCTGGAAGTTAGCATTATTATAGCTTTCTTCTAGCATATCAAGTGACTGCCTGCAGAGGAAGCTGACATAATAGAGAGTCTCAGTTAGACATCTGGAAAGAAAGAGAAGATGGTGGGGTGGAAGGTAAAAACAAAAACCAGCAGGGAGCGGAGACTTGGGCTGTTTCTCTGGTGCAGGGAGGTCTCAGGCTGTGCCAAGAGGCAGGGAGGCACCTTCCCAACCTTCCCAAGGGTTGCTGTTTGGATTTGCATTTCAGTCACATTTATGACAACCTCATAATGGATTAAGAGCCCCAGCACTGATATATTAAAGGTTAATGGTGCATCCTGCTTTTGTATTGATTTGTGGAAGCAAATATTTGTGTGTGTTGATTGCTGAGAGCCAGCCATGTTCTTGGCATGGAGGTATTGCCACCTGGTGGGGCTGTTTGTGCAGGGCTCCCAGAGAGTGGGAGGGGCACAAGAGCTGGGGAAGCAGACAGTGGCTGTTCAAGTTTTGGTCTAGGAAGATTCTCTCCGCCAATGCTGATTTCTGTTAGCTCCACCAGGAAGCTGGATTTTGAAACTTCAAGAGCATGTGGAGAACTGGGGAGCCTGGGGAGAACTGAACCTGATCTCTGGATTCCCTGATTGGCTTCTAGGTTGGTTCAGCCCCACAGCTGTCCTGAAGGAGACTGGTCAACCACAGATAAAAGCTCTTCCAGCAGAATGTTCAACCTAGATGTTCGGAATATGAACAAAAGGCTAACTCATTACTATATTATTGCACATGCATATAATCCAGTTCATTCGAGCATCCACTATTTGCTAGGCACTCCTTTTTTATAGGTAGAAATACAAATTATTCTGATTTGGCTAGAACTTTCCTGATTTTACCACTAGAATTCCTGTGTCCCAGGAAATCTTTCTGTCCTATGCAAACCAGGATTGGTCCTGCCATTGTAGGTTCTGGTGATATACAATAAGCCCGATAAGCCAGCCACGCTCTGTTGTAGGAGAAGAACTAAGATTAAATGACTTGTGATATGCCATTTTCTTTGTTTTTATGGCAGAATTTAGGGAGGGTGCTATATTATATAGTGTTGTCAGCAAAAGCCTCAGTTGATCAGAGACCCAAGTCACTGAGAGAGTAAGCCAATTAGAGGTTTGAGCAATGGGTATACCAGATTGAGGAAAAAGCAACTATAGGAATCCCAAGGTAAGAAGGCAGGTGAGCCAGTGTGGTAAGTGTATAAGGATTGGTGTCCAAATCTTGTGAGACCTTTCAGGCCATGTGGTATTTTATATGTCCCTCTGAAAGATTACAAATGGTTGGAGGGTTTTGAGAAATGACACCATGTGATCTGTATTAGATTTTGAAAAGATCACTCTACTTATCTCCCAAGGAATAGATTATAGTGGTGAAAAATGGAAAAGTGAAAGCAAGAAGACCACTAGAGAGATGGTCTCAATAGCAGGTAAAACATGGAGTTGTTCACGGCGAAAGTGATGAGAAATGGTCTGATTCTGGATCTTTTTTCCCCCCTGGATCTATATTGATGGTAGAAGAGATCAAATAGACTAAGTTGTATGTAAGATGCACAAGAGAAAGATAAATCAATAGTAGTGCCAAGGAATTTGACTAAAGCATCTCAAAAAATACAACAGCATTTGGCTGAGATAGATGAACTAGAGGAAAAGCAGGTTTGTTGGTGCATTTGGGGGTTTGAACATTTGGTCCGGGGGCCTACTAGCCATCCAAATGCAGATTGGGTGGCCAGTGCCTAGAGCTGACAGGGTGGTCAGGGCTGTGGTGGCCTCTGAGGTCATCTGTATATAAGATGTAGATTTGCTGTGTGGTTTGCCAGGATCATGGTGAAGGGAGTGTCAACAAAGAAGAAAAGGGATCTGTGGAGTGAGCTGGGCAGCCCCAGAAAAAGAACTGTGGAAGGAGATGGATAAGAGGCTGTCTGCAAGATGGGGGGAGCCAAAAATGATGGATGTCCTGGAAACCAAGTGGGGCAAATGAAGGAGGACAGAGCAATCAAACTTGCCAAATGCTGCTGGTGGGAGTGAAGTGAGGACTGAGAATTGACCACCATATTTGGGAGATCATTCCCGCCTTTGACAATAGCAGTACCAGTTCAGTTAAGGAATAAAGACTAAGTAGGGCATGTTCATGAGATATGGGGAGAAAGGAGTGGATATGGTCACCATAAGTAACTCCCTGGAAGAACTGGAGAGTGGCTAGAGGAAGATGTGAGCTCAAAGAAAGATTGTTTTTTTTTTAAGATGGAAGATGTATATGTTTTCATGCTAATGGAAATGACCTGTGGAGAGAAGCAAATTCATGATGTAGGAGACGGAGATGACAACTGGGAGAACAATATACTTGAGAAGGCAAGAAAGTCTGAAATTCAGGAGACAGAGTTAGACATAAAAGAATCAAAGATGGGGCTGCCATTTTAAAAGGAGAGCAAACAGGTACTTGGTGGTCTTCAAAAAGGGAGTTGTTTATAAGCAAGCAGTGTTCTCCACTGATTGCTTTTCTTCTCTTATGGAATTGGAAGCAGGTTCATTGTCTGAAAGTCATCTAACTGAGTAGGGCATTTACCAGGCAGCACTAGGGGCCACTTGGAGTTAGTAGTCATGATTTTAATATGGAACCCATCACTGTGCTGGTCTCCAATCTGGATTGCCTCCGCCATGTTCAGGGATCCAGGGATAGACCGAATCCAGAGCCAAGGGAGCTCACCATTAAGGTGGAGAGACAGACATATCAACAGCCACATGAAGTCTAAATAGTAAACCCCAGGATAGGATAGGCCAGGGACATATAGAGGGGGCCTGGGTCCTTGTGTGTTGTTACTGAGGTTGGAATTTGAAAATGTGGTCACTCTGATGTCAGACTGGATGCAAAGGAGCTTGGTGCAGTACCCCAGCATCATCTTTCTGGAAGGTGCTGGTAAATATCGAGTGGGTATTCCAGGAAAGAGAGGCTCTGCTCCTGGGGAGAAAGGCCAGGCTCCACCAGATCTCAGCGCCATCCCAATGTTTCACCTCTTATCGCCTCTAGTCCAGCCTAAAGGATGGTACTGGAGAAAATATCCCTGATGTCAACTCCAATGGCTAAAATATATCTCTGCTTGCTTTGTACAGTCACTTCCTCCATCATTCCATAACACTTACTCGGCTGTGTTAATACTCACGACACTTGTCACTGGACACATGATGTCAGTGGTTAGCTAACACCCCCACAGACAAAACTGGCAGCATTCTGCATACTAAGACTGATTTTCTTTCTTGGGACAATTTAACATAACACGAGATCAAAGGCATATGTGACAGAGTGGTATAGGAACTTCATCGCCCATTTATGTACTGCCTGTCCCTTTCCAGAAGGTTCCTGGCATTACACAATTATTTGTTTTTGTTGTTATTCATCTGTTTGTTTCTCTCTCCCCAACTCCACCACATAAATGATATTAGAGCAGGAATTTGTGCTGTTTTTGTCATATCATTCGACCTAGAACAGTGCTCGATATAGTGAATAAAGTAAATGCATGGGAAATAAGCCATTTGAATGAATGAATGAATGAGTGAATGAACGAACAAACAAACAAATGATTGAAGACAGCTAGGAATCCTTTCAGAGCCTGAGAAGCATTTAGGATATTCTCAGCATTCACCTGAAGTCCTGTCTACCTTAAAGAACCAGGTCTGGGAGAAGAGAAAATGGGAAATGTGGCAAAGCCCCAGGGAGAATCGTGCAAGGAAGAAAGTACAAAAAGAAGAGAGACACATGGAGGAGCCCAGGGAGGAAACCCAGGAGGGGCAGAGAAATGAGTGAGGAGTTGGGAACACTGTGTCAGAAGGTCCTGCAAGTGGCATGGACGCTTAGCCAGGCAATCCCAACTACTTGTGGAGCATCATTTGTAGAATCGACATGAGAGAAAAGAGAAATGGCTGAAACATTAATAATTAAAACAGCATGGTACTGGAACAAAAACAGACAGAAAGACCAGTGGAACCGAATAGAATACCCAGAATTAAAGCCGCATATCTATGAACAACTAATCTTTGACAAAGGAGCAAAGAAAATGCAGTGGAACAAGGACAGTCTATTCAATAAATGGTGCTGGGAAAACTGGACAGCCACATGCAAAAAAATGAAGCTAGACTACTACCTCACACCCTGCACAAAAGTCAACTCAAAATGGATAA
>PVIJ01019161.1:9392-24383 GCA_004024925.1 Scalopus aquaticus
GGTCTGTGATGGGAATGACAGTCCCAATGATCTCAAAATTATCTTGGGGTCATCCTTCCATCATCTGCAGCTATAGCTCCTCGAATCTACTGAGATGGCTGAGCTGAGCCGCACCAAAGTCCCATCACTCGGTCCCTGGCCACCCGGTCACAGCTCTCTCCCACGCACGCTTCGGATCCTTTGCAATATGGAGAAGCTGAGAACTTAACAAGGCTTTCAGGTCTAGGCTGGGTTGACCACACCACACTGACCAGCAGGAGTCATGGAGCAAGGTGTACAATGCAGGATGCCGCTGAAAGAGCAAGCTCTGGGCCTTTTATTGATCAGATAATAAAATAGTGTCGGTGGCCTCCCTGGTGGCGCAACAGGTTGAGCGCAACACTATGAAGAGTTGCCAGAGCCACTGCAGCACGAGTTCAAAACCCGGCCAGGGAGATTCGCACAGGGCGCAGCAGACCTCTCCTGCTTTGCCCGCGGCTCCCCTCAGCAGTGTACTTCAGTAGATTCTCCTGTTCTGCGCCCCATTTTGTGTCTGGGGAATCCTCTCACTTCCTCACACCTCTGGCCTACACCCCAGCTCTTGTATGCATAAATAAGTCTTTAAAAAAAAATAATACCCCATCAGTTAGGCAGGATAGAGAACAAGGAAAAAGGATATGGGTAAAACTGAACAAATGTGCAGATGTAGCTAGGGTTGGGGGGGTGAGTCTGCTCACATGGTATCTTTTATCCGCTTGATGACTTGGTATTGAGATGAAAACCATAGGGGCTGTCGTTCCATCCAATCTTATTGACAAGGCTTCCACAGATCAGTCTCTGGGGGGGCAGGGGCAGGCATCAGCCAATGCCGGGGCGCCCCAGCCTCCACCCTTATACCTCTGGGTGACACCCATTGTTCCAGGACAATCAAACATCCTGCTCCTGTTAAATCTGAAAGGAGCCTGTACGGTTTGGCATCCTCCATTCTTTTAGATAATCGATTGACGGTCTGGACTGACCTTGTATTTGAATGCAGAACCGCATGTGACCAAGATGGCGGCCGAGCAGGCCAGTTAAGTCTAGCAGACCCAGGGTCTGGCTCCTTGGAGCTCACCGATCCCATCTGGGAGGCGTCTCTCCTCCTGCCTGTTTGTGTCAGCGTTTGGGAGGAGCCAGGCCACACCTCCACCCTTCTTAGAGATCACCTTTAAATATCCGATTTCATGGCTCTGCCTTCCACAAAACGCTGGAACAGGGCAACTCAGGCATAACAGGGATCGTCTTTCTGCCATGATCAAATGACAAGCTCCTCACTTCTAGCTGAGAACTCACCAGGTGGTCTCCGTCCGTATCTCTCCCAACAGGCTCTTCACTGGGTGGCCTCCAGCAGGCTGAGGCTTTCTCTACACTTCTCTTTTTCCCTTCCGAGTTCTCGCCAGAGTCACCTTTGAGTCTGTTCACAACGGAACCCGCATACGAAAGACCACCAGGCCTGGCAGCTGCGCAGGCCCTTAACCTTCACTTACTTCTCTTTGCCACTGCTGAGGATTGGCTCTCTGCAGCCAGACTGGCCAAGTCGGGGTCCCGAGTCCCCAGGAGGGACACAGCAGCGGGGAGTGGGCCCACCTAGCACTCGCTCTAAGTCAGCACCTGCGTCCATCCTGCCACCCAGGCACCTCGCTGGGACGCCTCAGACACCTGCAGGGCCTTTTCCAAGATATTTGCCCTTTGTCCTTGCACCTGCACACTGGGCTACAAGTCTCCCCCTGGACTCGGCCCACCTGGGCAGCCCCTCCAGGGGCACCAGGCCCGGGCTCTGCGGTGCCTGTGACATCGCCAGCTGCCCACAGTCCCCTGTGACCTCACTCCCTGGACACCTCAGCCCAGGGGGGCCACTTCCCCGACAGCACAAGCGGCTGAGGGCCCCAATGACCACTGTGCCCTCGGGAGAGGCCAGAGCCCCCAGCACCCCCACACGCGGCGATGTGGCCGGCGGCAGGTCTGCGGGCAGCCTGACGGCGGGGACCCAAGCCGAGGTCCTGGTCCAGGCAGGAGGCCCAGAGGCCAGCTCAGCTGCATGGCAGCGGGCAGCGCCGGCCTCTGACACGTTCAAGGATGCGTCAGCCTGTGAGGGCACCTCGGACCACGAGGACGGGTCAGCCTACGAGGACTCGTCCACCACCACAGACCTGTCGGCCTACATGGACCTGTCAGCCCGTGAGCCCACACCAGCTCCCGAGGACACGTCGGCCCGTGAGGACACGCCAGCTCCTGAGGACACGTCAACCTATTCGGACACGTTAGCCTATACAGACGCGCTAGCTCCCGAGGACACGCCAGCTCCCGAGGACACGCCAGCTCCCAAGGACACGTCGGCCCGTGAGGATGCACCGGCTCCTGAGGACACATCGGCCCACGAGGACACATCGGATTCTATGGACACGCCAGCTCCTGAGGTCACACCAGCTCCCGAGGACACGTCGGCCAGTGAGGACACGTCGGCCCGTGAGGACACGTCGGCCCGTGAGGACACGTCGGCCAGAGAGGACAAGGATGAACATGAAGCTGCTGAGGGACTCGGCCAGGAGCCGGAGGCCTCGACCCAGGCCCCGCCTGCCCCAGACACCCTGCAGCCGCCCCTGAGCCCCCAGGACCTGAAGCAGGACAGGCTGGAGCAAGACCCCAGGCCGGCCCTGAGTTCCGAGACCTGGAGACACGACCCCCTGGCTGAGGAAGAGACACCGTGTGTCAGGAGTGTCCCGGACGGCGAGCCAGACGCTACCCCGAGTGCTGAGGCACCGTCCCCCCAGAATGCAGGGGCTCAGCCCGCCCGGAGCACAAGCGACGCCGACAGTCAGCTTGACACTGAGGCTGCCTGCACCCCCGAGACCCCTGAAGGGCAAACTCCCCCCCATGCTGAAGCTCTGCCCTCAGACGAGCCCCAGGGAGGCCCCGAGGGGGAGGCCGCCTCAGGAGCCCTGCAGGCCCCGTCAGCCCCTCCCTCCCAAGGGAGCAGCGCCCCTGGCTCACCTGTCCCCCACATGGTGGCCCTGGACCGAAGGCCCGGGGACTCCAGCCTGGACCTGGCTGACGAGAACTACCACATGCGCTCCATGACCAGCTTGCTGGGCGGGGGCGAGGGCACCATCAGCTCCCTGGCCGACATCCTGATGTGGTCTGAGTCCAGCATGGGCATGGCCACGGGCTTCCTGAGCGGCCACGGCCACGTCACGGCCCTGCTGCACAGAGCGGGGCCCAGCCTGCGCTCCGTCTCCAGCATCCTGGGCCAGGCCGGCTCGGCCTTCTCCTCCCGCCTGCTGGGGGGCACCAGCTTGGCCCTGCACTCTGTCACCCACATGCTGGAGGCGGTGGAGCAGAGGACGGTCGAGAGCATCCGCTTGGCCGTGCGCTACCTGACCAGCCACCTCGCCCCACGCCGGGCCCATGCCTGCCCCAACGGGGACTAGACCCGGCACAGAGAGCCTCGAAGGCCCGACTCGACAGGCCCGTGGAGCCGTGCGCCCTGCTCCCTCCCCACCCCTGCCCTGGACGGCTCTCCCCAGACCAGCAATAAATAACCAGCCAGCGTTTATTTTCTAAGCGCCAGCCTCATCCCTGGCCGTGCAGTGGGCACGGGGTGGGGGTGGGGTGCGGGAGGAGGCTAGGGGGTGTGGGAGGAGGCTAGGGGGTCTGGAAACAGAAGGGAGGAGCTGCGCAGGGTCTGAGGTCAGACAGAGACTGAGCAGGGCTGGGGGTCCAGGCACAGGGGACTCAGATCTGCAGAAATCCTTCCAGGCTCGACCTCCAGCCCGGCAAGCACAGCCCAAAGGCCACTGACCCTCCCGGGCCTGCTGGCCCAGCAGGCTCAGCCACCCTGCTGGGGAGCACAGAGCCAGATCAATATGGGTTCAAACCCTGCTGCTACTTGCTGTGCACCTCTCAGCCCACCCCCACACCTCCCCACCCCTCACCCCTGGCTTTCCACTCACCCTTGGACAGATCACCAGTCCAGAGGGCGCAGACTTAGGTGCTGAGGCAGGCTGGCTGGCAGCCACGAGCTCGCACACGCCCGCTGCAGCCAGCGGGACACGCGGGCACCACACCCGACCGTCCCGGTCTGCCTGGGACTAAGGGGTTCCTGAGACGTGGAACTTTCAGATGGAAAAGGGGAAAACCCCAGACACACCAGGACGAGCTGGTGGCCTCAGACCAGGCCTCTGCATGGCTGTTGCTCCCATGCCTCGGTCCACCCTGGAAAGGGAGCCGCCCACGTGGAAGGCCACCAGCCGCCCGCAGGCTGGACACGGTGCCCAGTCATGTGGCTTGGGAGCGAAGCTCTGACTCTCGCCCTTGGCAGGTCCCCCACACAGGTGGCACCCCGTCCACCTTAATGCTGCTCCCCAGACTTGGATTCACTCATGCATCTGTCCCTCCCCCTCAGCAGTCTCCAACGCGAGCCCATGACCGCAATCAGCCTGCAGTG
The DNA here is from genome assembly GCA_004024925.1 of Scalopus aquaticus. Classification (NCBI taxonomy): domain Eukaryota; kingdom Metazoa; phylum Chordata; class Mammalia; order Eulipotyphla; family Talpidae; genus Scalopus; species Scalopus aquaticus. Next base: position 13,855 of record PVIJ01019161.1, read on the forward strand.
GGTCTGTTCGCCCAACATTATGTTTCTCAAATTGTGAATTAATGGCTAACTTTTAAAAACAGGGATACATTAAAACCTTTGTATCTCCTTCCTTTAAAAAGTTAGGGGTCGGGCCCCCCTGGTGGCGCAGGGGTTAAGTCTCAGCACTATGAAGCTGTCCGCAGCCACTGCAGCACAAGTTTGATCCCCGGCCAGGGAGCTGCCCACAGGGCGCAGCAGACCCCTCCTGTCTCCCCACTGCTCCCCTCAGCAGTGTACTTCTGTAGATCTGCCTGTTCTGCTCCCCACTCTGTCTCTGGTGAATCCTCTCACCCCCTGCACCTCTGACCTACACCCCAGCTCTTGTATGCATAAATAAATAAATCTAAAAAAAAAAAAGCTAGGGGTCTCATTTCTTCAGGCAACCGACAGCCAAGCTCCACACCGTAAAGTGGACTGAATAGCCGCATGGGTGACTGATGTCACCTCTCTGGCCCCAGAAGCCACCCCCACCCCACAGATGACTCCTGTAAGGAAGTCTCATGCCAGGCCCCAAAGGGAACCCAGGGTGGGTACCTCTTTCTCTGGAAGACCTGCCACTTTCTGTGGTGAGATGGCCCCATGCAGTGAAAGCAAAGAATCCAGGGCGTGAGATTGTCCATTTAGACCCCAGTCAGCAAGCCTCCCAGAGAAATGCTTGAGTCAGACCTATAAAGAGAGCTGGTGTCCCCCCAAGAGGCAAGAACAGAAGCCAAGGCAGGTATGGTGGGTGCTGGGGGACAGGGGTACTGCCAGACACCTCAGCACAACAGGAGCGCAGGCAGAGAATAGGTGGTAGACCCTAAATTGTGCTCATGTATGCTCCCACAAGTCTTCTTAAAAAAAATTTATTTACTTATGCATACAAGAGCCAGGGAGCAGGCCAGAGAGGATTCACCAGAGACAGAGTGGGGAGCAGAACAGGCAGACTGACTTAAGTACACAGCTGAGGGGAGCAGTGGGCGAGGCAGGAGAGGTCTGCTGCGCCCTGTGGGAAGCTCCCTGGCCGGGGATCGAACTCATGCTGCAGTGGCTCTGGACAGCTTCATAGGCTGAGACTCAACCCCTTGCACCACCAGGCAGGCCCAACAAGTATTTTTTGGGCCAGCAAAGCGCCACTATGCACCAGGCACTCCTCGAGACAGACTGCAAAGGTGAGCGAAAGATCGGGACAGACAGAGCGAGCGCTGACAGGCCGCGGAGCAGGGCTCACCAGGTAGCACAAGAGCCAGGTGAGAGCTGGCCCTGGGGTTCTGTCTGTCCTTCCAGCTCGGCCCCCTGTTCTGGCTCCATTCTCAGGTGGCTCAGACCCCTTCCTGGAAGAGAGGAGCCCTGTTGTCGCTGGCTCCGGCAGGAAAGTCCCCAGGGAGTCCCCTGGGCCTGGCTCAGCTGCTGTGTTCAGTCCTGAACCCGTCATTGAGGCCACGGCAACGAAATGCCTCACCTGGTCTGGGGACAGCAGCAGGCCCGAACTGGGAGTTCACAGGACGTGCTGCTGGACCGGCACCGTCTCGTCAAGGCCCACAGAGTTAGGCGGAACGAGGCCTTGGTGTCCATCCCGCCTTGAATCCAGCTCCCCTAGCCGCTGCTTTCGTCACCCTGTGTCTGTTTCCTCATCTGCACAATGCCAACAACAGCCACACCTACGGCGTCGGGCTGCTGTGAGGATTCAGAGCTGAACGTTTAGCACAGAGCTGGGTGTCGCTGGGTGCCAGCGGTGGTGGTTATTAGCAAGAAGGCCTCCGGGGGCCATGGGACCAGCTCCCTGCTGCTCCGAGGCTTCCCCTCGCTGTGGGGTAAACAGCCGTGTTGGCAGGTCTGCCTGGCGACACCGCTTCTGCCAGGTGGGACCCCCAGGCCCCCAGGTGCTCCTCACCTGGGGAGGTCGGGGCTGCCTGCCGGGCTGTCTGTGGCAGTGAGAGCGTGCAGCTCTGGACAAGACAGCTAGAGCAGAAGAGGCCTCGGGCAGGAGCCGGGAAAGGCCCCATCTCGTGGGAAGAGGAAGCGGTTTATCAGACAGGGTCAGCACGCGGGAGATCCAGGCCCCACGGGCACACGGCCATGGGGTGGGGGGTGGCTGAACACTGTTGGCGAGGGAGGGACCGAGGTGGTGTGTGAGGGACAAAGAATGAGCATAGTCAGAATAGCCAGAGGCTGCATGGAGGGTGCTCTTTGCTCTGGAGAACTGGGACTGGCAAAGCACTAAATTCAACCCCCAGAGCCGGGCCCTGTTCCTGCTGAGGTTGACACCCAACAACCAGCGTCTCTCCACGGCCAACAACCAGCTTTTCAGATGTGTCCGGCACAGAGATGGGCCAGGGTCAGGGGTTCTGCTTCCACAAACATTTGGCCTGGGCCAGGAGCAGGGAGAGGGCGTAGCACTTAACGCAAGAGTCTGGCAGCGGTGACTAAGAGAAGGCCATCGACAAGTCCTGGCAGATGGCAGAAGGCGCCCTGGCCTCCGCCGCTTGGTGCTGTAGACACTGAGGTGAGCCCCCCAGCCCCCTCCCAGGAAGGACTCGTTGCCAGGCTGTCAGGGGCCCACGGTGGAGGGGGCCAAGGTGGGGCCCTCCGGGACAGCCCGATACAGTGACAGGCCTTCCTGAGGCACTTTGGTCCAACCAGAGCCCATTTTGTTCCATCTAAGGGGTGTGTGTGTGTGTGTGTGTGTGTGTGTGTTGGGGGCAGGGGAGGCTACAAATTCAAACAATAGAAAAAATTCCGACTTTTTTTTGAAAATCCTTCCTGTAAAGCATCACACCTATGAGATCATTTATGGTTAAGAAAAAAACTGAGTCTTTCAAAGCGTTTTTTGTTTTGTAAAGACAACATTCTGGTTTAGTCCACGGCCACTCGGCGAGCTGGGTAATGTGGACAAGGTGATGTCTTTGGCTGAGGAGGCAGGTGGCTCTCCAGCAAGGAGTGTCTCCAAAAGAAAGTGATCACAGGGAAAGGCCCAGATAAAGGCCAGACCCTGGGGGAAAGAGATAAATAGTAAAGGTAAAGTGAGGTTTTAGGTGCAAGTTTAAATACTTAGGTGAAGACTGACTCCCCTCTGAGGAAGCCTCATTCCTCAGGTCTCTGGGATCTTCAGCTCAGTCCCTAAGAATGGGGGTGCGCCCTCTGCTGGAGGGAAGGCGCCACTGTCCTACCCCAGGAGGGCCCAAGACCACAGTTCAGCCAGAGGACACGGGGGTTTGAGGGACACTTGTGAGAGAAGTGGGGGGTTAAAACTGTGTCTATTCACAATACTTCCTACACCAAATTGGTGGGTTTTTCACGTGAAACAATTCTCCAAATCTCTGGGCACATCCCCTGGGTGTCCTACAACTCAGTTCTGACACTCAACCACCCAGTCAGCGCAAACCCCACAGGTTAAGGGCTCTGTCCCACAAGATTGCCCTCATTTAGACACGCAAATAGTGGGTCCTCAGGTGGCCTGCACTTCTAATTTGGGTACAAATCAGAGGTTCCTACAGCTCCCTCCTCAGGTAACTTGCTATAATGACACACAGAACTGAGGGAAACAATTTAGTAGTATGATTTCTCATAAAGGATATTATAAAGGATACAAACGGTCAGTCAGAAGAAGAGATACATAGGCAAGGTCAGCCAGGGCCCTGAGCACAGAAGCTTGTCTCCTGGAGTTGGGGTGCACCCCTCTCCCCGCCCAGGAATGCCTTCACCAACCTGGAAAGAACTGAAGGGAACAACGGAACCCTGTTGTTTACGAGTTTCCCTCACCAACAAGCAACTCCTGGTCTCCAGGAGGGTGTCCTAGAATTCAGCTCAATTCTGACGCTGTGTCCCCAGAAATAGCATCAGATTGCACAGGTTAAGGGCTCAGTCTCCAAAGACCACCTTCCACTTCAGACAGGGCTGCAAGTCTGCACGCGATTCTGACCAGGGGTCCCCACACCCCCCTCCCTCAGACTTAAATGGTCAGTCCCTGATTATCGGTGCTTCTAGCCACCTGGCTACCCATCGGAAGTTCCCATGACACCCACAACAGATTCAATTAATTTGCTAGAACAGGAAACCCATTCACTCATTAGATATATTTATCACAAAGGATACTGTTCATACAAATCAACAGCCAGATGAAGAGTAACACAGGACAAGGTATGAGGAAAGGCAAGGAGCTTCCAGGTCCTCTCCAGCCACCCCATTCTCCCCCACACTCTTCCTACCCACCTACCTGGAAGCTCCCCTCTTGGCTTTTATGGAGGCTTCATTACACAGGCACAAGTGATTAAATCATTGGCCACTGGCAATTGAATTCACCTCCTACTGCTCTCCCTGGGAAGGTCCCACCCTCTATTCTTGTTGGTTTCCCTGGCAACCAGCCCCCCACCTCCAGGTGTTTTCCAAAAGTTATCTTCATTAACATAAATCCTTTCAGAAAACAAGACACCCATTCAAACTTTTATGGTTCTAAAGCTTTCGCAGGAACTGAGGATAAGAGACCAAATATTATGATAAAAGATGCCTTTATTGCTCCAACGACTCAGGAAATTCCAAGATCTGGGCACTGTGAGGGAGCATTGTGGAGAAGACCCGAGTAAGTATGAAAAACACAGCTTGGCTACCAAATAACCAAACATATTTCCAGTATCAGAGCGTTGACAGACATCAGTTCTCCTCCTTCCGTGGGGCTGTCTGCATTGTCTGGGTATAGATCAGGAGTCTCTTAATTGGAAGTTCTGAACATACCATAAATACTTCTGGAAAGGGCCCTTCCTGCTACGCCAGGCAGGAGAGCAAGGCGGGCTGCATAGACTGACGTCTGAAATAGCCATGCAAATCTGATGCCTGCGGGGAAGGCAGCTCTTTTTAACTCCAGTGGCCACCCAGGAGTCGGTAAAGAAGAGGGGTCCCCAGCCTTTGCATCTCCACGGCGTGTTCTTTAGAAAGGAAAATTAAGGGCCTCCCTGGTGGCGCAAAGGGTTAAGCACTATGAAGCTATCAACAGCCACTGCAGCAGGAGTCGGTTTGATACTGGCCAGGGAGCTGCCCACATGGCGCAGCAGACCTCTCCTGCCTTGCCCACTGCTCCCCTCAGTAGTGTACTTCAGTAGATCTGCCTGTTCTGCTCCCCACTCTGTCTCTGGTGAATCCTCTCACCACCCCGCACCTCTGACCTACACCCCAGCTCTTGTAAGCATAAATAAATAAATCTTTTTTTAAAAAGGAATATTAAATTCTTCATTGTTTTCCTCTGTGTGTAGATAGCATTGACATATTTTTAGGTTGGGACAACTAGAACTAGAAGCCCCACCTGTTACATGGCTAAATTGCATACCAAGAACTGAGCAAAATCTTGTTACTGAAGACCCCCAGGCTGCTTCTCTCAGGTCACCAAGCTTCTCATCTATCAAGAATACGTGTTTCGGGCCTCCCTGGTGGCGCAGCGGTTGGGCGCTGCGCTGTGGAGCTGTAGGCAGCGCACAACGCAAGTTCGATGCCCGGCGGGGGAGGGTCCCACATGGTGCGGCAGACCTCTCCTGCCTCCCCCGCTGCTCCCCTCAGCAGTGTGTTTCTGATCTGCTTGTTCTGTTCCCCGCTCTGTCTCTGGTGAACCCTCTCGCTGCCCCACGCCTCTGGCCTGTACCCCAGCTTGTATGTATAAATAAGTAAATCTTAAAAAAAAAAAAAAAAAAGAATGCATGTTTCAAGTCAATGACTCATTGTTCCCACCTATATAAACCAAATTCAAACTTGTTTTGTTGGAACAGCTTTTCACAGTTCAATGCTGAGCTGCTTCCCAGGTTCAAATCCTCACTTTATCTAATACGCTCTTTGTCTACCATCTCTGCGACTTGATTTCCAGTCAACAAAAGGAAGGGCAGTTCTCCCCAAGATGTCCAGAACAGGCCTCCCCAAAATCCACCACTTTGGAACAAGGATTTTTCCAAGCTGAAGTGAATCAACACTGCAATTTCACCAGAAACTTTTACCACTCTCTTAAGTAACGATGGAATGAACTGGGGTTATTACTAGACATAGACTCTTTAGCCACAAAACCTTTACATGGCAGGGCAAACATCTAACTACAGAACATCTAGTCTTCGCCGTGGGAATCACTCATCACGTGGGCCCTCTCCTCTCATCTTCAAGCCTCAAGTCCCTGTGATGCTGTTTTTGGGGTTGATGGGTTTGAGAGTGGGGTCCTTGGGTTTACTCTGGGCAAGGTTTCACCAGAGCTCCCCTTTAGCAGCATGCGGCGAGTTTCTCCACAACACAGAGACACTAGATATACTTAAACAGGTTTATTAGGAAAAGGGACAGGGCAGTAAAGGACGCTTGCATAGACACCAGTGGGCAGGGAGAGCTGCCCTGGAAGGGAGAGGCTTGCTAAGAGAGGCCAGCATGGTTGCAGGCAGGCAGGCAGCCCTGAGAGCTGCCTCTGCTGAGGAAGGGCAGTGCAGAGAAGCCCCAGCCTGGAACAGGTCATGGGCAGGCAGGAAGCCTGCTGCCCTGCAGGGAACAGAGAGTTGGTGAAAAGGACACCTGTATAGGCACAGGTGGGCAGAGGGACAGTGCCCCCAGCCACCGCAGAGACTGCACTGATCAGGTCTTCTTTTCTCTGCGAGGGGCCCATTCCCTCCAGTTGTGGTTTGTTTGCTGTTGATCCTGAAAAACTACCCAGGATTGGAAAGGGAAGGGGAGAGTCCACAATGAGCTCAATCTCCACATCTTCACTTTCTGCTCAGTCTTAGGCACTGGCACCTAAGGATTCAGGTTATCACTGGGTTAATGGCTATGCTGATTCCCTCCAGCCCCCCTCCTTGTGTGAGTCGGGTTCTAGCTTTGTGATTACTGTTTTTTTACGTTCTATCTCCTCCATCACCTAGCCTATTCCTCAGCTCAAAATATATACCCCATTTATGTCAAGAAACTTGGGGTCCCTCAGTATCTCTGGGCCCCATTACTTGGCTCAAAATTTATACCCCCATTTTGCCTCATTGTCTTTGGAGTTCTAATGTCTATGTAGATTGTCCATACATACCTAAACTTTTTTTCTCCTGTTAATCTAACTGACCTTGATTTGATTATTCCTGTAATCTGAGAACCCCCAAGGGGAGGGGGACTTTTTCCTCCTCCCTGATAGAACTGACAGAAACAAGTATTAGCTCACCTAGGTGCAGACGGATTGCCGGCCTGGATGTAGAGGGCCGGGAAGGAACTGGGGCTTTGGGGGGACACCTGGTGTCAGGGCTGCAAATCTGTCAGAACTCAATCTGCACCCCTTGTGCCCTCAACCTCCCACAGCAACTCTACCTCTCCTCTAGGCTCTGCTCCTTGCCAGGAATGACTCCTGAGGTTCCTGGCCACAGGTTTGCCCTTCTAAGACAAAGAGGAAAGGTCTGTTTCCCTGCGCAAATCTGATAAACCCCCCAGGGGAAGGACTCTGGTTGGCCCAGCCAGGATCACCTGTTGGACCCAGCTTCTAAACCAGCGACTGGAGCCTCTGCATAAGCAGGAGCAGCTGGGCACCCCGAGCCATTCCTTTCCCAGAGAGCGGAAGTGAGGCCTGAGGCAGCCTGTCCCCTCCTGGCTCTCCTAGGTCCCTGACCGCCCTAAGCTCCCTCCCCACTGCACCTGAAGGCTCCCCAACAGATACAAGCTGTCTGTCCCACAAAAGCAGGCCAGGGTTCCAGGTGAGATCAGGCATTTGCCCAAGGCCACACAGAGCCAGTCCTAGGCCTGAGCCCTGGGGCGTGTCCAAGTGAGCTTGTCTGGATGTTCTGCCCACAACCACAATTTGCCTTTAACCAGGTGCTTTGGGAAGATTTGAGGCTTTACATGTATGCTCTCCAACCCCACAGATTAGAAAATATTCCTTTGCATCTCTGAATTTTATTTTTAATCTTTTATTTTTAAGGATTTATTTACGTGTACAAGAGCTGGGGTGTAGGCCGGGGGGTGGCGGAGGTTTGAGAGGATTCACCAGAGACAGAGTGGGGAGCGGAACAGGCAGATCTACTGAAGTACACTGCTGAGGGGAGCAGCGGGAGAGACAGGAGAGGTCTGCAGCACCCTGTGCGTAGCTCCCTGCCCGGGGATCGAACTCGTGCTGCAGTGGCTGCGGATAGGATAGCTTCGTAGTGCTGAGACTTAACCTCTGCGCCACCAGGGAGGCCCCTCCTCTCTGGATTTTAAGTATCAAGCAACGAGGAAATAGAATTCCTCTGTAACACCTGGTCTTGCCTGTATTTTATTAAACCTCGTCCCAATATGGTTTGGGGGAAGGAAAAACACCTCCCCAGATGGCCTCCACCACTTCGGGCTTAAATAAGACAAGCAAGGGCCTCTAACAAGAGGAGGTTGGGCCAGGTGGTTCGATGACCCCTGGCCCAAAATGGGAAAGTAGGGGCAGGACAGGGAAGAACACGGAGGGAGGTCCCTGCTGGCGCCCCATTTCCGGGACCTCCTAGCCAGCCTCCCTGTCTTTCATCATCCCCAGGGTGTGAAGGGGCAGGGGCGCAGCCTAAGAGCAAGGCCTGCTCCCCGATGCCCCCAGGTGCGGGCAGGACCTCCTCCCCACTCCGGCTCAGGCAGCGGAATCTGGCCAGACCACAGCGCAGGCGGCGCAGGATGGAGGAGGGAGCCAGGCCTGGGAGCACGGCAAGAGCGGGCCCGCATCTCCTCCCCTGGGGCAGGGCGCCAAGTGCGGAGATTTCCTGGGCGACTGCTGGGACAGGAATGGAAACGCCCCGTGCTGCAACCTGTCCTTGCTACCCGCGCAGGAGCCCAGGCTGGGGCCTGGTGAGAAACGAGACCGAACAGCAAACGGGGCAGTCTGCGGTGTGACGCCCCCGGGCCTCCGTCTGGAAGAGAACTCTGGCTGGTCGCCGGGCTCAAGGGCCACAAGCCGGGCCTCCCAGGCCCGCGGACCAGGCGGCGCCGTCCCTGCGCTGGGGCCCGTCCTCCGTCGCGGGAAGAGCGGCTGGGGGAATGCAGGCTGGGGGCGAAGTTCGGGGGGCTGGGAGGCCCCACCCCGCAGAGCTCCATGGCGCGGCAGGGGGCGTGAGGACAGCGCGGAGGGCGGGGGCATCCTCGGCCACCGCCACCCCCCGCCGCCCCGCGTCTCCATGGCGACGGCGGGGCGGGGCGCGGGAGGGAGTCGGCGGCAGTTGCTATGCAACGGCCCGGTGACGTCAGGCCATTGAGTTGGGTTCCCAAGGTAACTGGCCGGGCAGCTGAGCCGGGAACTATTTGTGTCTGTCCCCAGAGGGGCTGCGGAGCCTCCCGGGTCTGGCGCAGCCGAGGAAACGGGCTCCTGGCCGGCGGGCGGGCGGGGACCGAACACAGAGGCGCTTTCAGCGCCGACGGCCGGCCAGCCGGGCGGGGCCGGGTGTGCGCCCCGCAGGAGGGCGCCCCTCCTCCCGCCGCCCTGGTTTTCTCCCCATTCCTGCCTGGGAGGCCCCTGGACCAACAGGCTTTGTCCTACTTAGAAACGCTCTCCTGGGCAAGCTTGAAGAAAGGGGCCTCTGTTTGCAGCAGCTTGGCCTGCACTGCCAACCTCGCTGGCACACAGTAGGCGCTTAGCTGGGCCTCGTGTTGGCGGGACATGGGTCGCCCTTTGAAAGCTGCTAGATGGCCTCCAGCACTCAGAACCTCCATGCCTGGCCTCCCTTCCCTGGTGAGCAGATCAGCTGACACAGTGCAGTCAAAAGTGACAGAGAAGGGCCTCCCTGGTGGCGCGACGGGTTAAGTCTCAGCACTGTGAAGCTATCCGGAGCCACTCTAGTACAAGTTCGACACCTGGCCAGGGAGCTTCCCATGTGGCCCAGCAGACCTCTCCTGCCTCCCCTGCTGCTCCCCTCAGCAGCAGATTTCAGTAGATTTGCCTGTTCTGCTCCCCACTCTGTCTCTGGTGAACCCTCTCACAGCCGCCCAACACCTCCGGCCTGTACCCCAGCATTGTATGCATAAATAAATAAATCCTTTTTTTAAAAAAGTGACAGAGAAAATGCAGGAAACAGGCCCAGCCCTGTCCACTGAGGCGGAACTGCAAGAGGGTGAAAGTGACAAGCACATGGGTAAACTGAGGCAGGTGGCATCAACCGAGAGCAAGTGTGGAAGAGGTGAGGAACAAAACACAACAGGAGCACAGAGACCATCAGGTATGCACAGACAAAGCAGTGACCTAAATTGGGCCCTAGTGCTGGCAGAGGCCATCCCTGGGGGCAAGGGTATGTCAGCACTTAGGTGATGTAACCTATCAGGCCTCTCAGCTCTTCCTCTTTTTTTTTTTTTTTAAGATTTATTTATTTATACATACAAGCTGGGGTACAGGCCAGAGGTGTGGGGCGGCGAGAGGGTTCACCAGAGACAGAGCGGGGAGCAGAACAGGCAGATCAGAAGTACACTGCTGAGGGGAGCAGCGGGTGAGGCAGGAGAGGTCTGCTGCACCATGTGGGATTCTCCCCGGCCGGGCGTCGAACACGCATCGCTGCTGCCGACAGCTCCACAGCGCAGCGCTCAACCGCTGCGCCACCAGGGAG